>DWON01002090.1:0-21795 GCA_018251015.1 Phocides pigmalion okeechobee
ATTGGACGTGGTTGTCCATGGGCTGCAGTGACCACTTAACATCAGGTGGCCTGCATGCCCGTTTCTTACTCTTTCGTGATAAAAAAATATATATATATAGAATATTTAAATATTTAAAACTCAATTTACATATGCTCGACTGTAATTATTAACTTATAAGCACTTGTATTTTTTGATTCTTGGTGCAGTATTTTGTGTTCACTATTCTGAGTATGTGTTTAAATGTTTATGTCAATTGCTTGTCGATTAAAATTATAACATTTGTAACATGTGCTAATTAATTCATATTTAATAATAATAATAAGTAGTTGTTCATGCTGCTCTATGGCAATATCAAATTTTAATTGCTACCGATTGAAAGAATTGGAATAGATGCGTAGGTATTACATTGAATTCATAATCCTTAATAATTAGCAAACTCAATTAGTTTATTATGTTGCTGCTAATAATTTCCAAATTTTCAATTATGTACATTTCAAATATCTAGCACTAATTTGTGTAAAATATCAAATGAATATTGAATAAATTTTTGAAATTAATTTGTGCCAGTTGTTTTCTTGCTTATATAAACAATTAAACACCTTTAGAATTCTTTTTTAAGTTTATAATAAGGATATGTTTTATCGATAGTACTAAATGTAGTGTTTTTACTTTCTTAGTTATTTTTATACTTGTGCCTTTGATGTAAATTGCAAAATTAGTACATTCTTTTTATATATGACAAAGTGTTTTGTATAACTAACGAGCACAGTTTTATTTTATTATGATGGTTCAACTTTATATCCTGAATGCAAAAATGGATATTTGAGTATCATTCATAATTTTAGTGCCTATTACAGTTTCGAGTTGCACTTAGGTCAAAATTAAACTACTTGGAACATGTTTCACCAAATTGCCCAAGTCTGGACTAATAGACTTTATACAGTTTTGTAAACTGTGTGGACAATTTTCAAGCTTACAT
Organism: Phocides pigmalion okeechobee; assembly: GCA_018251015.1. NCBI lineage: Eukaryota > Metazoa > Arthropoda > Insecta > Lepidoptera > Hesperiidae > Phocides > Phocides pigmalion. Next base: position 962 of record DWON01002090.1, read on the forward strand.
AATGAAGTATTTCCTCGCCGTTAAAACAAGTAATAATTATATAATCACATAATTTCGCATAATCAGAGGAACGAGGAATTCAAATTCCGTATGAGGTCGATTTTTTTTCAAAAACTGTCGCTACTCCATTTTCATTTACAAAACAGTATATTTCACCAGAATATGGGAGTTTTATGGTCATAAGTCGTGTTACTTTTTATTTCTTCATGGAAAAAGATTAGAGGTATGTACATAAAAATACAACTTGTGAATATATAGTGTCTTTTTCTAAAATTCATTTTTAGATTGTTTTATGTGTAACTAGCGACCCGGCCGTTTCGCTCAGGTAATAGTTTATATTTATTAACATTATTTTTCTTTCATACATATATCTATAATTTGTATAATAAGTTTTACAACAATTAGAAACATCTATTTCAAACGACGATTGAATTACTATATTGAATTTAAGTATGATAATTTCTTGCCCAATTTACAAAAAAAAAATTAACTTATTATGCACCAAACCTTTCTCAGGAATCACTATACCTGTAGCTGAAAACTGAGAAAATAAGTCCAGTACTTTTTGAGTTTATCATGAACAGACACAAACCGACGCGACGTGGGAATTTGTTTTATAATATTTAGAGATGTACGTAACTTACCTACTGTTTGATTGTTTTAAATATAAGTATTTAGTAGGTAGGCACATGAGTTACTAAATTATGCGGTCTTTTAACTTTGTAATGTAGAGAAAATTTACATTTACATGAGAATGAGTAATGTGTAAAACAAAGCATCTGCACAAATTATAATTAACACTTAATTCATAACGACAATAAAAAATGCACTACGCGATATAACCATAAAAATACCTTCTATAATATATCAATAAAATGGACAATTAATGAATATTGCAAACACTATATTTAAACTTAAATAAAAATATTTGGTGCTTCCAACTAGGTAACCACGACCGTTGAAATAACAGATATCCTCAACCTAAAAATTCTATAATTATATAATTGCATAATAATAATAATAAATACGGTTTTTGATTAATGATTCTAAGTGTGAAAAAGAATGATAGAGAAGGACATTTGATGTTCAATTTCCAGTAATTCTAAGTTTTGTGGTAGGTTCACCTGTTGTCAAGAGTATGTCAAGGCGAAATATATAAGGGGCTGGAGGGGTTCCAGTATTCTGGGCGATCAAATCCATATATTGTCCAGCATCACTAACGCCAGTAGGTAAATATAAAATCAGGTTTGCTTCGCTTAGTTAGTTATTTATGATTGTTATATCAGGTCATTAATGACGTCAAATGATGAATGTGTACCTGATTTCCTGGTCATTTGCGTAGTAAGTGTGTAAACGGAAAATGGGTGTAGTAAATGACGAGGTTGCCCGTAAAGACAACGTCCATTGCTGGCGGAAATATCTCAATAGTTTGACGTAATACTGCTAAATCTTTTTTTTTAATCCTGTAGTGTCTGGGATCGATATTCTGAGAAGACCATTATTCTTTTTTCCTAGGTAAGGTCTTCTGTCGACGGCTGATATTATATTATACATATACCTATGAAATAACCGCGTACAGACTTAAAATTTTATTGATCTATAGCCCCCAACCCTCAATGTTTCGAAGCGTCTTAATACTTGATAGGTTACTGTATACCGCAATGTTACGCTTAGCACCACTACCGAACTACGATTAGTTTCGTAACCTAATTTCACATTTACAATAACACATTATGACAATGAATTGCATCAGTTGAGTAAACAAAGTTTTGGTATTAATAAGGTTAGTGATTTCATTTTTTTTGTGTTTTCGTGTGTTTATTTTTGTTGTGTTATGTAAGTTTTGATACGCTTGTGTTTGAAATATTCTCTTTAGTGGTTGCTCATAGACATCTTTAGTCAAATTATAAGCAGGATGGGATTTCTGAGTTCAAATGTTCGATTTCTAAGAACTATCATAAGGAATATGCATTACTATGTCTTTCGAATCTAAACGCAGAATAATTGCACTGCTCCCGATATTGTTGATAGATATGAGACGTTTCGACTTAGTCTTCAGGGAAAGTAGGAATCCACCTATCGTAGTGGGTTAGAAAATTCTCATAGGTAACAGTGAATATTTCATACATCAACAAAGCATGTTTGCTGCAAGCTCGTTTCTTTTATTATATGTATAATAAACATTATAATATCTTTGGGATTTTGAACATAAATAAATCTAGTGTTATTATACGATAACTAGATGTGTATCTAATTTTGGGGCATTTATATTTTGTTGTAGTTGGCCATAATAATATATACCTACATCGTTATGGAAGTCATTGTGGTGTAGTCTCATTGTTTTCATGTAATAAATCTGTAATCAATTTTATGATTAACGTCACGATATTATTCCAAAAGGCGCGTATTCATGATTATAACAACTGTTGCACATTGACTGTGGAACGACGAATTTGTCTTTTTTTAATTCCATATCCATTCTCCAGATTCTGTTTTTCGATATCTATTCTCCAGAAACTTGTGATTTTAATTAGCTGTTTTACTCAAAGAGAACATAAACAGAACCATTATATTATTAGGATTAATACTTCAAAATAGGTGAGCTTTTATCTATATGGTATTCCAGTTATGGATTATGATATTATAATGTTACACAGACAATTAACTAAAAAAAAGATTCTTAAAATGGTATCTTTGAAAGACGTTAAAAACGTGATACATATTGTTATAAATGTTAAATTATAAAAAAAAATAATATAAACTTAATAATAAAAAAAATATATAAAGTTAAAATTTTACTTAGATCAATTGCTTTTGTTATATCAAATGAATTTCGAAATTCATTTAAACTTTTATGATAAAAATTATTGTTAGGTACATATGTTTCACATTACCGCACTGATTTGCATTTATCACCATTTTCTGTTGATCCAGAACTTAATTTTGAAGCAGAATGAAATTGATTGCGAAATGTTGACTTCGCAAATTGCTGAAATAACATTTTTTTTCGTTATTGTTAAAAAATTAACGATATTTACTTTATTGTACTTCGATAAACAATAAATTGTTTATTGTGCTGTATATTTGACAGTATCTAGCAAAGCAAAAGTGCAGAAAAATATATTCGCTATATTTAAATTAGTTTCTATTTCAGCTTTTCCCTTTTTTCGACATTGGTTTTTTTAAGTGGAAATTTTATCAATTTCTACAAGAACCATAACCATCCCCCAAATAAAACATTTATATATAGAGGTACGAGTACCTGGGTATATATCTATAAACAGGTTGTAGTAATTTACATTGGACATGTGTTCGAGTGCACGATAAAGATAAATAAATATACGTTTATCTTTGAAGGTTGCTCGTAAGATAAGCAGGTTTAGGAAGGTAGATAGAAGAGTCTAACATCAAATTACCTCGATAGACAGACAAAAGTTCCTTTAAAATTTTGCTAACTGGTGTTAATTATAAACGTTTATTTAAAAATGTGTGGAGTTATAAGGTGGTGACTTTTGAGGGGTTATTTTGACGGTAAATTTAAGATATTTGGTTATATTTTGATCAATTTACAAATAATATTTGAAGTATATTTACTTTTAAATTAATTTCAAAGGCCAGAGGCCAATGTTCTCTTCGAATTTCGTTATTTGGTACTCGTTATTTAAAGGAATAGGCAAAAACGCACGGAACACGGGACTATTGTGTGCAGACGTATTTAGGCTGTTATCGTAATTCGTTGTATTAGTCGACACACGCGGTGTTTGCGATGCAAGCGAAGTATGGAGCTGTGGACTCGATGTGAGCTGAGTCAGTTGTTGTCATCGCCTAGTGAGTGCTGGATGGCGTCCGATATTCAATGAGACCAGTGTCGTGTTATTGCTTGCGTGGGTCACCTGTTCACGCCACTTTATAATGCAAATCTCTTCCGTTTAGGTCTTTGTTTATAGTGATTTTTGTTTCGTAACAGACGTAAGTACCTATTATTACATATATATTTAAATATATAAAATTAATTTTGTAGGAATAGCAATAACAATATTGGAAAACTGTAGCAATTAACTTAATAGGTATATTCCCTTAATTGGTAGGTAATTTTTATTGGAATTACTGGATATTTAAATGTATAATTTATTTGGATTTCCAATAGGTACTTCAAATAAAATAAAATTTTAATATTGCTTAACGAATTTAAAATTCGCGTGCATAAATTCAGTAACTTTAAGAGGTTTAATCTGTAAATGCTATTACTTGAGATTGTTAATAAATAAGATGATTATGCGGATTAATAAAGCATTTTTATTTCCTTATTTATCATCAATAAAATTTAAAAATCCTAATGGTTTATGTACACACGTAAGTAATCTTGATATCATTTAAAAATATCGTTACGTCGAAGAGATTGTGAGTGAGTCCTTTTTTATTTATGGTATCTCTAAGAGCCCGAAAAATTGTCTATACCTTGTTTAAAAAAAAGTTTACGAAAATTTCGTATAGCTTATCCTTTTTCAATAGTATTCCGATAAACTAAAGTTTAAAATAAACGCCTGTTTTAAAGTCCCTGGAGTCATAGACAGTCGTTAACATTACAATCCTCGCACAGAAGGGGTCTCATTCTTCTCAGATTGCTCAATAGGTATATCACGGCAATAAAAATACTATGCTTTCCGTACATTATGTCGCTATTATTATTAATAATTACCTATGATGTCATTCGTAATCCAAATGTCGATTGAATAACCTGTTATTTATTTTTAGTTCTTATTTGCGTATTTTTATGTTTTCTTAATTCAAGTTTGGACCCGGACATAATTCGTTATATGTGTTGACGGAACTAAGAAAGTAGACAATCCTTCTAAATATGCACCTTTTGGTTTTATTTTCAAAATAATATACCTATAAACGTAAAAGAAAAGTAGTATTAGATTATGTAGGTTTTTCATTAAATAAAAATCGAAAATTTATAGCGCATATGGGGACCTTTCTATTTATTAAATATTGATGGCGTAATATTAAGTCATACTTTTTCAATAACAATCATTAGATAAAACTGTTATTGTTGCGCTTTCGTTAATCTTATTGGTCAAGAATGAATTGGCACTTTTAAAAAAACAATGTTACTAACTTCGTTGTCATTGTACGGCAAAAAAAAAAATTGTGGAGTTTTGTTTTGAAGTTTTCCTTTTGAAGTCTGTTAACAACCAAGAAAATGTATAAACCGAAGCTTTAAGGTAAATTAAAGGATTGTCTTTCGTTAATATTGTTGAAAAACTTTATGGACACGATGTACCCACAGATATTAGAATAGGTCAGAGTAACTATTACAATTTTAGAAAACATCCAATGTTGAATGCGTGATGCTTTAATTAATTACCTACTAGACAAGGTACAGATAGCCTTTAATTAATCATCGCCTCTATAGTATTAGGTATCAGTATCACCCTGCGAGTTTATCATTTGTCGAAAAAAATCCCTAGAAATCTATATAATCAACCTTAGAAGTAATAAAATCCGTGGTTTTACGTGCAATTAAACACTTTTTAATACGTAATATAGCTATAATTATATTAATAAATCTATCGTCATATGTTAAAAAGTTATTGTGATACACGAAAGTGCAAAAGTAAAAGTGGCCTAAAATAAGGCCAATGGTAACAGGGCGAATTATTGAACTTTATAGGAATATGTACAGGCCTTTACATCATTGTATCCTTGATAATATTACTGTTACGCAGAAGTAACCGGTCATTCAGTACATCTGATAAGATATTTAAATCCCAAATACAACGGGAATCCCACCTGGGGTTTGATTATCATCTTTTATACAGGCTCATTTTAAACTTACTTTGTATTTTTTTAAACGAGGTGATTTTGACATGAGAGTATTATTCACCTTCCTTCTTACAAAAAAATCATTAGTTTTTTTATCCCCAACAACGATGTAAAATGAGATGGGTTTTAATCATGATGGTTTAAAATTATGGTGATAAGACCCTTGAAGATAAATACGTATGTTTCTCTTTTGAATACAAAGTACCTAATACTGAGAAGTACCTAATACGACAGTTTTTTTATTTACTAAATAAGTACATAATTAATCAAATCAAATATATTTTGTTGTACACCGGACACAACAAAAATTTAAACAAAATACCGTGTAATGCACTGTTGTTTTAAGAGAGGAAGTAAAATAATGTTAGAGCCTTTCTAGCTGGAAGAGTTTTTATATTTATTTTAGGCTTATATAATACATTCTATGCTATGCGTATATTGTATATATACTGTGTATACGACATATATATCGCGCCGCGAAATAGAAACTGTGACGTAATAAGAAATTGTTTATATCTCTCATTGAGGTTATCGTTATCACTCAGCGTTCATGCGTGGTTCAACGTACAGAGATCATTATTGTCAATCGGCACGATCTTCTGTAATGATATCAAAATTAATAAGATTATGCATAACTATGTAGTTATATCAATATCTACCTACATGTACATGTATAGAAAAAAACAAATATAAAATTCTATAACTACTAGTTGCAGCCCACGATTTTGTTTTATTTATGTAGACTTAATTTTTTTGGTTGTTCTAGGTTTTTAATAGCAAAAATATCTATCTTCTCTAATTATTATATTACAAATTCCCCCATCGCGTCTCTCTGTCTGTCTATTCGTGATAAACTCAAAAAGTACTGGATGGATTTTCTCACAGTTTTCAACAATAGGTACAGAGATTTTCTTGCAAATTAGATGAGAAATAAAATGATTAAATTTAATATAGTCGTCGTTCGAAATAAATGTTTGTAATTGTTCGTTTTTGCAACTTAATGGGTGGGTGCATGTATGAAAGAAAACTTATAAGGAAATATAAACTCCATTAACCGAGCGGCGCTGGGCCGGATCGCTAGTTAATTCATAACTACAAATTACGTGACAAATTATTGATTGATTTGACAATTACTGTTTCATTCATTATCTAACTTAAATTACTAATGCTTTTTTGTAAACGATATTTATAGTGTAGCCGTCAATCCGGAAATCAAAAGGGCAGAATCTTAGGATTGCTAACACGCGACAAAGCCAAACATTTAAATTGACAATACTTTTTCATTTATAGAATGACTGAAAGGAAACGGACACGTCCATGTTAATGGAAGGAAGCTTACTGCTTTATTTGTGATAGTCTCACTAAAATCGGTTAAGCCGTTTATGAGATTGACTTGCACAAACGCACAGACAAGTTACCTACAATGCACAAACAGTAGGTATAAGAGATATTAACAAATTAAAAAATGTGAGAAATACAAATTTTGCCTCTAAATTATTTATTTTGCAAAATACCAACTAGATGCATCTTGGTTCGGTATTTTAAAATCTTTTGAAAGAATGATTACCATCTTTATATAAATAAAATACATGGTACTTATATCACAAAAATATTTATTTGCGAATGTAAACATTTGCAGGTGTTTTTATACTTTTTTTTTACTAAGAAATGATAAATCAAGTTGATAATAATATCAAATAAAAATCAAGCTTCTACTTCAACGTAATTAAATGATGGTTATTTATGTTACAAAAATATTTTAATACTCATGATACAAACTATATAGGATATTTCTCGATGACATAGAATCATGAAATTTGTCAAGACGCAAGGGAATAGTTACTTTTTTATATATAATATTTTTTTCACATATAATAAAACTTAAGTTGAGGTGTATATGTTGAATACTTTTTGTATAGTCTATTATTATCGGTATAGAGATCAAATCCACATTTTTATTAAGGTATTTGAAAGAAACTTATTTTAATTTATACTGTGCGGACTTCATCTATCGTACCTATAGTTCTACGGTATATCTAGAGGAATGCATAGATATTACATTTCATCTTTTTCATAAGAGAAATCCTTACGAATAAATTAGTTGAAGCAACGTTTTACTGAAAATGATGCGTATATAAGTATATATAAAATTAATAAAATACATTGGTAATTAAAATAACGATAGTAAAATTACAAAAACAAGGTTAAACAAAACGAAAAGAAAAAGTAGAGAGAGCGAGTTACTTTCGAATTTATAATAAACTAGCGTTAACTTGTGACTTTGCCCGCAAAATATACGCTTAATCGCCTGCTAAAATAGTAAAACAATACATTATTGAGAATTATTGCTTAAAACACGATTAATTAAAATGGAGTTTTAGGCTTAGTTATAGGTAGAACGATTAATTAAAATGGAGTTTTATCAATGTTTAGTTCAAAAAAATATATAGAGTGGCTATGTTTAATACATAGCTTATAACGAGACCAGAGGGGCAGGCACCATGAGTACCAAATTTAACATAGATTAAATCTATAGTTCCCGCGTAAAAAGACAAATAAACTGACAACGTTTCATTTTTATATAATAGTTGGGATATTTCTCAATGGTTTTTAAAATTCACTTCCCAGAAATTGAAATTTTTATATTATTGAAAATGAGAGTTTAAAATTTACTATACCCATCCTGTTTACGACAATCTTTCCTTTTATCATATGCACTTGTAATAAAAATAAAATAAAATCGTCGATGTGCGATAAACACTATATCTACATGATATGCGAGTTTTAGTGCAATGTAAAATTTGTTAATATTGAATATTATAATTATAATTTGAACAGAAATAAAATTGATGGGTATGAACATAAAATATTAATCTTTATATATTTCTATTAATTGTAGGTTATCGTATGTTGACATACGCGTAAATAATGCACGTGGAAATCTCATGCACGGTGTCCTATTTAGACATGATAGTTAACACGTATCGGCGATTTATGAAACTGATTACAGAGATTAATTTGACGCTATTAAGCAACAATATTGTAAATGAATCAATATCAAAACAAATTACAAGAAGTGGACTTTGTAATTAATAATAGTACCTAAATGTTAGGCGAGGTACGAACTCGAGTAACGATTTAGAAAAAATATTTACCTAATAAATACTAATGATTAAATACTATGAAACTATATTAAATACTAACTGTTCTCGTGACGTCACCGACATAAATTTTAATGAACAAATGCATACGTCTTAGCACATTCCTAGATATAGCGTAAAATATACTATACCTAGGAATAGGATAGTATAAATTATCAGATATTGCCTCACTTTATGGTTTATAAAAAAATAAGAAAATATTCTTTTCGTACAGGTACAGAACGTTAATAATGACTATTAGACGTAAATTAAAAAAGTTCAAATTCGGCTCGAATACAGTTTTATTATATATGTATATAGATATGGACGCAGAAGATTAAATGTATAATTTCTTTATTTGATTTGAATGTTTCTATATTATTTTAACTTTAACTATAAATGTTGAGTGTTCCACTAATACGCAAGTCGGGTAACTTGATTTTATTACTTAGATAACTACCTATATGCATCATTACAATTGTACGACAATAATTGCTGGCGCTTTTGCTCTTATATTTTGTCGTGTATTCGACGTTCAGTTTCACAGCCTGCTGGAGAAAGTTAAATACTTTCGCCACACTTTACTTAAGAGATGATAGTAGGGCCTTACTATCGTCTCTTAAAACAAACTTGTTGTAAGGTTATTTTTAAGTTTTGCGATACAATATTTTTACTAGAAGGGTACCAAACGAGCGTACAGACCACCTGGTATTATGTGGTTGCCACAGCCCATAGGATTCTATATCTAACTATAAACACAACAGAAATATGAGGCTGGGCTTTCAGATATATTTAGATGGTCGTTTCGCTTGTGAGTGTAGCCGGCAACCAAATCTCCCTACTTGGATTCATTTCTTTATGGCTTGTTGCTCTTATAATGAGTGGTGTAACCACCGCACTCATAATCAGCCGTAAGAGAGATCTTGTTTTTCGGTTAGTGAGGTGTGATTGCCGGCTACATAAGCAAGGCGACTATTTCAGTTCTTGGGAGTAGCAATACAACTATGCACCATGTCAGGACTCTAGCCCCGTTTAAGATTTGACATAGATGTCAATGTGCCGCAAATTTAAAATCAGATATCCTGCACGCTTGTTTTTTTTTTTCTAAATAAAAAAGCCTGTCCCACAATAGATACATTACTTATCAACAAAAACTATAAAATTCTCAAGACTGAAGCCTAATTTTCGTTTGCTAAGTTAAGGTAAAGAAAGATTGGCTTTTCATTAGTCCTCAGACATTATTTACGTCTCTGTTTTCGGCCTTGGGTAGGAATTCCAATGTCCCATGTTTTAACAATGCCTATACAAAAAAACTAAGTGTTATGAAAACATAAAAAGTTATAGTGTTTACGTTTTTTATTTATTGTCACACTATAATGTTTTAGATCAGTTATGGCAGGATGATTATTTACAAAATAATATTGTACCTGCCCATTTGATTTATACAAAAGTTATAAAATATAAATATGTGTTCGGCGCACAATTAATAGATTAACTCAATAATTTAGCATGGCTTTTTGTGGAATGATTTATTATTATACGTTTGCTTAAGAATAATTATAAATTCTCAGTCGTCGAATAACTTAACATTGTATTTTGTTTAAATGGAATAAGATGGTAATTATTCCAATATTAGAATATTGTTGACCGAAATAACGTTACAAAACAAAGTAGGTACTGCAAATTGTAATTATAAATAAAAAATTCATGTTTCATTTAAATATGTAGGTACGTGTTTAAATGTTACTGCATGGCCATTTTAATATCTTATTTCTACGGGTCTCTTCTAAGTGCATTAGGTATACGTCACTCCTTTTAAAGATTTATGGTTGGTTACGTACGTCCGTTTTTTACTTACAAAAAACCTTTTCATACCTCTAGTTGAATAAATTAGGAAACCGACATAACAATAATTAGATGAAAATTAAATGTGTAGAAACTTATGACGCAACACCTCATGTTTTTTGAGTAAAAAATAAACTTAGGTTTCTAAGACTTGCCGGTACATAATATATACCTATATAATATATAGGTAACACTAATGAAATAATTAATTAACCTTGTACCCGTAGGGCTTAGAAAAGCAGTCGATTAGACCCTTTAAAGTTAGATTTTAGGTGATGATGTAACTTGACAATGGTCGTTCTATTTTTGCTGTGCCTCTCGTGCTTCTTGCTCAAGGGGCTGTGGGATTTTAGGTGTCACTTTACCCGGAAATTGTCAAGAGATTCACTGTCTCAGATAATGAGTTCCGCCAATCTTATTTAATAGAGGGTTATTAATTTTATGTGATATTTGTATGATTATTATTTTTTATATGAGAAAAGTAGCAAACGAGCTTGCAGGCCACCTGATTTTAAGAAGTCGCAGCCCATAGACATCCACGTACAACCACAAATACGATCGAAATCCAATCAGAGTTCGAACGTAGATACGTTGCTACTCCTGAGGATTAAGATGGTTGCCTCGCTTCAAAGTGTAGCCGGCAACCGCACCCCTCCAACCGAAACATAAGTAATGCTTTACGGCGGATTATGAGGGCGCCGGCGGTACTTCCCCGTTCGAACTATAGTATATAATTAACCATTTGATTTTGTATTGTTGTAGAATTTAGTACGCAAAAGTGAAGGTAACCGAGATTTATAATGGCTGCCTTCAACGTCGTAGTCGGCTGCATCATGGCACTCCTCATTATATTGTTTACAATTAGCTCAATTGCCAGATACTATATTAAGGTAAGTGATCTAATAAATGAATATTGATTACGCTGTATTTGTGACCTGACCTGAACTCTCAATTGAGATGATATAATTTACGACCATATTTGTGAAGATGTCATATACGATTACAGATAATAAAGTATCAGTTCTACTTGATAATGAACTATAATGGTCTTTATATCATTTTGTTCATTTTAGGTAAGGTTGCTCCGTAGTCCTAGAATATTGTGTTTAATAGTAACTTCTATTATTTTATTCCCTGAAAAAATGCTGCGAAAGTACTATTTTAAATACATAATTGTATAAGCCATTGTAGATATTTGCAACACTATATGAATTGGGGGATTAAAATAACCTCATGTTTCTAGGTTGCTATATGTTCTAAGTATTAAGAGTCTAATTCTAATAACCAGTAACAGCCTAGTGGTTACATTTCGGTCTCTCATACGGGTGTCTGGTGTGCGAATCCGTAGCACAAGTCTCGATTTTTGAATTTATGTATCTATTACAAAATTAATTATTATATGATGTAAAGATGAACGAAATGGAAGTGAGGAAACCAGCATATCTCGGCGTTTTCCTTGAAGTTCTTAAAAGTATATAAAGTCTATCAATCTACACTTGGCCAGTGTTGTGGACATTGACTTAGGCAACCCGTCCATTTTGGGAGAAGACCGATGCTAAGCCGTGGGACAGTAATGGGTTAAAGAATGTTTCGGCAAAACCACGGGAACAAGTTACAACTCAAGTCATTTATTATAAACTGTTTGACTGTTTTCTGATGATAGTGAAACAGTAGGTTAATTTTAGGTTAATGATTATAATATTTTGGAGTTGGTCGTGTGAGTAGACACTTTAGTTGGGACTCAGTAATGTTGGTGATAGAATTGCAATCGTTGCACGTGAGCCCGATGTGTGCGTAAACAATTTTTACGACATTTATCGAACATTTACCTAAAGCGAATATTCGTATACCACGCAAATATTTACTGTCGCCGGAAACCGAAACCGTGACCCCTTTGTAGTGTCAATAGTGCCCGACAATTTGCCGAACAGACATGCCATTTTCCAAAAAAAAAATTTGAATAGTACACGAAAACGGCACCGAATTAATATTATATAAAATTTTAAAATAATATGTTATTTCATTCTGTTAGAAATTTATGAAGTATGAAAAATAACTTTTTTGTCGAAATTGATATATTAAACAAGAACATACACTAAAACGTAGACAAGTTTTGAAATTGTTAATTTATTGGATCGTTAATTATCGTTATCTAAAAACTTTACACTTAATAAAGTAAAAATTGTAGCACACGAGCGTGTACTTTATTTTGTCGTCCACGAATACACATCTACAACATTAAACTCGATCCAATCCAACCGCAAATCCAAGAGTTGGTTTACGGTGGATGAGGGCATCGAATTAATATTGATGGTGATATTTCAATGGGCGAATTGTAATTCAAACACCATTTAAAATATTTAATTGAAGAAATTAAAGAGTATAATACTAGATTAATCATCAATGTTAATGTTTTATTGTTTGAAGGACATAGTCTATCATACAGCACGAGTTTAAGTCAAAGGTCACGCTGTACTTAATAAATGTGGGTCCGTCCAATTTACGTAACAGCAATGACATTAAGGAGAACTTTCGCGCGCATGGATTTCCTCACGATGATTTCTTTCGCCTTTAAAGGAAGCCATTATTATTTTCGAATACTTGCCACGTGACTTAAAAATCAGGTTTGTATTTATACCTGGAAATTTCGTAGGGAAAGTCAAATTAATAATTATACTATTCGGCTATTACTGTTGCCTCGAATACAAGATTTAGTTTTAAATTTAATATCACTGTTACAATCCGTTCGTGGTTCCCCGTAATTTGCCCCGTTTTAGAGGGCGTTCGGAGAACATCCGGACCGGTTTTTAAAAAGGGTCCGCGGTAAGCCGTACATTTTATTGGTTCGGGGAAAGTAGGTAGATTATTTAAATTAAAAGTGATAAACAACAAACTTCAAAAATCGGACTTAATAAACCTCTAGTAATGTTTATAGTATTGTTTTAAAGTACCGTAAATAATAATTTCTTCATTGCTAATTCATGATTGTCTAGCTGTTGGGCACAGGTCTTTATCAACGATTTATGTAACGAGTTTAAACAGTTCACCACGTGCAGATTGTGGACTTAAACACCTTTGCAAGCATTACGGAGAATTCTGAGTTATGCAGATTTCCCTAGGACCGTCAAATCAAATCATAACTAATTTAGAATATGCAGATAACTTTGAAACTTCAAAGGTATATGCCAGGGGTTGCCTGGATCTCTGTGTCCACGAGGCTTTCACTGCTGTATGCAAAAAACATGTCGATTTAAATATAATTTCCTATACATTTATTTTCCCTTACTTAGATGTTTCATGACATCTACTTTGTGTGATAAGATCTAAGGTATTGTGAAAAAAGTAATTGTAACTAATTACAGAATAATGACTTGTTACAGTTCACATTGTTCATCGTGCTGTCATTAGTATTTGCGACGGCTCCGTTACCACTTATGTTGCTTAGACCTTTTGATCCTAAGAATGCGCTGTAAGTATGATTTTTTTATTTAATTGCCTTAATATGTTATTTATTGTATTGGTGATATTCTGAGAATTCGCCGTTTTGGGCACCATCGCTTCTTACACACATATATTTTGTAGTATAACTTAGAAGCGCTAAACTGTTGTCAATTATTTGCAATCAAATTATCATTAAGTAGCTTCAACTGGTTTGCCCACAAAATGTAAACGCTCCTGCTATTAGTTTAACTAAAACACTATGCATTTTCAAAAATATTGCTTTAAAAATGGTTATCTGAACTACAATTATGTTTGGTCATTGCTCAGTTCCAGGAAACTATGACGTGATATATAGGCCTATAACAATACTAGAGGTATAAGCACTTTGTGTACAAAATTGGAGGTAAATAAAATTAGTAGTTTTCGCTTGAAAGCAAATGAATATTTTTATACATCGGTAAATAAATTGAGAACGGGATTCGGTTTTAATACCAATTATATATTAACACTGTCGCAACACATTATTACCAATTATAAATAATTAGTAACACTAGCTCTACTTACCTACATAAGTACCTATTTACGTACTTAATAAGCTCCATCGTAGTCTGGTATACACACGCGTGACCGTAGCAATATACAACCTTAAGACTGTAGTTCTGTTTGAGGTCGGAATTAAATATCTAAGGACGCAACTACTCAACATCAGGTAGCCTGTAAGCTTTGCTTCTACTCTTATCATATAGAAAGAAATCTTAAATTTAGCTCGACGAAGTTTGGAATATATCTAACATATAATGTTTTACGCAGAATCCCAGCAGCATTACTGAGGTTATCAGCGAGAACTCTTGGGATCCGCTGGACGGTGCGAGGGCTGGAAAATGTTGACGATTCACGAGGGGCTGTCATCCTACTGAATCATCAGAGCAGTTTGGACTTGTATGGTAAGGTTTTGTTTTTTCTTTATTAGTTTTAGGCTTTCATATATCGAAAAGTTAAGGAATCTTAATAGGATGTATAATCTCTTGAGTTGGGAAAAGTAACACTCGACCGTATGGTTTTTTTGAGGCAGCTCAATCAAAAAACATGGCTGCCGAAGCCGCATTTTTTGACAATTGCACAGAAATTAAAACCTGTAAGATACTTTCGTTGAAGTAGAATCTCGAAATTTAGCCTGAAGCAATATCTTATAGCACAACTAAAGGAAAAAAAACGTCAAATCTCGGTATACGACTTAATCGTACTTGACTGTTTTTGTCTTACAGCCTAATGAGAAATAAATCAGCATACGGTCCATCTAATGATAAGCTGCCACCACCGCTCACGGATATCTGTAACAAATTGCATATATAATAAGAATTCCATCTAAAGTCAATCACAGATAAGTTGCTATTCTTGAAGACTAAGATCGCCTTTGAAAATAAAGAAGTTGTACCCGATAGAAATTAGTGTGGCGGTGATATCTCTGCTGTCGAACCGTTACTGGTTTTTAACTATATAGTTTATAATAGCAGTTGCACTTATAACAGAAAATCTTTATTAACCTTCAATAAAAAACGTACTTAACAAAATATAGTCTAGATATATGTTTATTTAGGGAACTACTTATCTTTCTAACAAGTTACAATTAAATATGTTATGTCGTAAAGTTAACAGGTGAAAATACCTAAATGCATTTTTATATCTACATATTCGAAATTATGCGTGTATTTTAATGTATTTGCAAGTCTACTAATACGTTTAGAGACTGTATGCACTGAAAACAGAGTACTTGATACATGAGTAATAATAGTACTAATAACTCGTAATAGGTACAAGTTCCAATTAAACCTTTTGTAATGTAACGCTAACAATACGATGAGTAATAGATAATTTTATATGTCGTAGGGAACACATGAAGGTCAAAAAAGATTAAATAAAATTAAATTATGCATAATTAAATTAAATTAATTAGATTGATTAGGTTAGGTTTTTATTGTAATAAAAAGATTTTCATCGTTGTAAATATGAAAATAAATACTATTCTAATTAAAGCAATTTTAATTGTTTTATGTTGGCAATATAAGAATATGTCATATTTACACATTTTAGGTCTTCAGCACATAAGCACTAGTATAAAGGTAAATTGATTTAATGAATTATATGACTCATTCAGATTACCCAAGATACTAGGTTAAACGTAATAATTATTATATAATGTGCAATGGTTGACGATAACCATATATTGGAAGAAATAAACGAATGATTATTATAAGTGTGCATAATCTTTTAACGTAAATGTTTTGGTACATATGTTTATTTACGTCACATATTATTACATCAGTGTTATCTATAAAACCATTTTAGTAATGCAAAGATAAGCTTTGGCTGTAAAAAACAAACTGGCATTCCAATGCTTCGCCCACAAACTTCGACATGCCGTGCGTAAAAAAGTTTGGAGGTAAGTTGAATGCCCTAAAAGGTCGCTTTTGTCAGAGGAGAAAGCGAAACAGGTTCGACGCGTTGCATCATATTTTTTTTACATATCTACCTATTGTAGTGATACTTACCTACCATAATATTTTTACGAGGTCAAATTATTTCATCCATCTATGTTAAGTTATATATCATATCATACAGATATTTTTTTTCGAAAAATGCATCAGACTTTAAAATGTTTGTGTATTTGTCACGTATTTGTGAATTAGTAATAAGCAGTTTATTCTATAACTATAAACGAAGATGGTGGATTCACCCAATATATGAAAATTTCAAACTTTCCTCTAGAAATACTAATACTTCATTACAACAATTTTGTTTTATTTTATTTCTGTTATTCTTCGAAATAAACTGATAGTTGTCAGAATGACTGAAATGAATATCCTTTATGAGGGAATTCTTGTGCTCCGTAGTATAGAAGATAATTTTAAAGTAGTGATAACCTAGCGGTTAAGATTCCAAGATCATATCATGTAGGAGAACCGGGAAGGGGGAACCTCGGCTTGGACCTCTGATTTTTCGAAGTTATACGCGTATTAAAAATTAAATATCACTTGTTTGACGGTGAAGAAAAACATCGTGTGCACAATCCTGATTGTTCACCTTAAAAGTTCTCAAATGTGTGTAACGTCTACCAATCCGCGTTTGGCCAGCATGGTGGGCTATAGTTTAAACCTTTTCAATCTGAGAGGAGACTTGTACCCAGCTGTGTGATAGTTAAAGGTAAATTTTTTCCAATTTAAAAAGATAAGAAAATGAGCATGCAGATGACCTGATGTTAAACAGACACTGCAGCACATGGACATCTACATCCAACCTCAAATAGGACTTAAGTCCTATCTGAAGTCGTATGTATGTGTTCAGGAGTAGCAATGCATCTAGCATTGCTACTCCTGAAATTTAGACCTTAGGATCATCCCTTGCTTCTGTGAAACAACTCTTAATATGCTATACATTTCTAGAGTTGTTTCACGGCGCGTCACGAGGGTGTTGGTAACTCCTTGTTGAACTGAAGTTTTACCATCTGTTGATTTTTTAATGTTCTTTCTTCATAGTGCTGGCAGTTCTATGGCCACTGATGGCTCGCTGTACGGTGGTGTCGAAGCGGTCGCTGCAATACCTCGTGCCGTTTGGCACAGCGGCCTGGATGTGGGGCACTGTCTTCATAGACCGCGGTGCATCATCAGCTCGCTCCGTGCTCAACAAACAAACTGAAGCTGTTAGAGATCACAAGGTACAAATATTTCAATATAAAAACAATTTCATATTTGGTTATTTGACATTTTTTTTATTTGTGAAATATTATGAATTATCTATTTTACAATGTGATTTAAGTTTAATCTACTTTAGCCACATTCATTCAATTATACCTATTGATTAATAAAATCAATTATATCTATAGATAAGACTCTTGGTTTATTTAAGTTTATTTTAAATACATTTATTTTCATTTAAGTGCATTTGTACGTGACACTATGTTTATGGTGGTAAACTAAACAAAAATTTTAGAGGTGGTAGAGCCGTTAGATCACATTATTGGAGGCGATCATCTTTGTCCTCAAGAGTAGGACTGCATCAGCGTCCATCCTTAAATAGAACTTGTGTCCTATTTGAGATTGGACGTGGTTGTCCATGCGCTGCAGTGACCACTTAACATCAGGTGACGTGTATCTCCGTTGTTACTCTTTCACAATAAAAAAATCTCCGCAAAGTCCGTAAAAGATGTATTGGTACCTATCAATAGGGATTAAAATAAAATGCATAGAAAAAATTACTGTCTCACACCCTTCAGGACACAAGTTTTTGGAACTTACGGTTTAAGAAGCGACTAGAAGTTTACCTATAGACGTACTGTATTTAGGGATATACTATTATAAATATCTACTTCTAATAATTAGGTAGAAGTAAGGTAAGTAAAAACTCTACTTCTACTTACTTTAAGAACAGTTTTTCTACAGAACTTTACTTTAAGAAGAGTTTTACATATTAATTGATGTTGTTATGGTGGTAAAAAACATTAATATAGTGTTAATTAATATGTTAGAGACAAGAAAATGTATAAGGAAAACCTAGTAGTAAAATCGCTATTGCAAAACAGTCCTTGCGAGATTTGTTGCGAAATCTAAATGAAGATACTTTGGAATTCTCCTAGTATCTATTTACGAGTATAGCCTAGACTAACTACGGCACTCGGCACGGCTGATTGACTGCTAAGGTAAGTGTAACGATGTCAAAGTCAAGACACGTTAGGCCTGAGTCGTCTGAGTACGTTATGAACGTGTTTTCCTGTAGGCGTGTATCCTGCGACCTTCGCGTGTCTACTTACCTAATATTTACGTCATTTTCAATGTCTATTCGTGTCCACAATATGTTTTATGTTCATACATAAGTGTGTAGAAATCGCTGACAAACTACGATTAAGTACTATGTCACTTACTGGTTTTTCTCCAGAGTAGACTACCAATTTGTAGTTAAGTTAACCTGATATAAATCAAAATCAGGTCAACATATTGAACTGTTATCTATTTTGCGTCACGATGTTATCATGTCTTAAGCTTTGTTAAATGTATTTATTATTCATAATGTATATGTAGGGATTAACTATAATATAAAATATTATCTGTGACTGTTTGTCCATTAGTTTGTATGTTCTACTATAAAAAAGTTTGTGATTTAATCCCCTGACAAATATTATACACAGATTGCTTGTGTTTCTGGTGTCGACATATTCTGTGTATTATTACGCTATATCATGTTAGCATTGAGCAATTACCAAAATAATGTGAAATGTTTGTGAAGTAGAAGCTATTCCACATTGTCTTCTCAAGCAATATTTTTTATTTTTAAAATTATTTATTGCTATACAATTTATAGCAGGCGCCTGAGCTTAATACTTTCGGTTAAAGCCGCGTATTATGGCTTCCGAGTTTATAAGTCATATATACATATATATGTATTTATATAAGCGTTTTCATTGAATTATATACGATTATCTTTACTGATTTAAATTGCTGTCACGCCATATGAGTCAGTATTACGCGCAAGGCGCGCCAGGAGATGTGTTGTATAAAAACTTTAATAGCTTCAATAGATTCATAACATTTATATAGTAAGTAAATTAAAAATTGACGACTTTCAATGCTAATTACCATATACATATGTTTAGTTTTAACATTACAAACTAACAATGTAGTGTTTGAAATTTATGGATGGAGAATAGGCAATCAAGACTTGTACATACGAGGTACAGATGAATCCATAAAATCTAGATATATTCTAACATTTTTCCTCATATCATCAACCTTGATTTTATTCTCGTTTAACATAGTTTCAAAGTTTAAAAAGATATTAAATATATATAGAAATGCACATTTTACAGAATAAAGTTAAAAATATATTCAATTCCTTATACCTAGTTAGTAATCCTTAGTATTATATAAAAGTAAAACGTCTGTTTGTTTATTTGATAGTGTTTCTTTAATGCCAAAAGTACTGATTTAACTTACGTCATATTTTGTAAATGTTGCCTATACCTCTGGTCTCATTATAGGTTATGTGTTATTCCACTATATTAGAATTAAGTAATGGTCAGAAATAATTACAGAAAAGACTACTGCCTGTTTAAGCAACATTTTTTTACAATACCCAACTATACGTGTACGTAGTTATTGCAAACCTCTAGTTTTTATATTTTGCGAGTAAGGCCGGTTGTTTTTTCTCCATTTACATATATTAACACGATACCTTTGAAAATTAAATTACATAAAAACACTTCCCTGTCTCTGGCCATAGATACCTAAAATATGTACAAATTTAACGGGCACATGACCTCCCTAGCTTTGTTTGCTTATGTATGCGATTTTTACGTGACGTCAATAGATACCCTAGATGTTTATTCGAATGACCTGTTAATATGAAATGCGATATTCTCAATCAGTTAAAGCAGATGTTCCTCGTGGTTTCAGCCTCGATTTTTTTTGAAATAAAAGGTTGTACTTAAATTTGTCACATATAATTATTATGTACATACGAGGGTGCGTTTTTAAGTTCGCGGAATGAGGGACAAGGAGGGAAGATAGAATGTCAAAATTATTTTTCTTT
>DWON01002091.1:0-21793 GCA_018251015.1 Phocides pigmalion okeechobee
GGCGGGTTATGAGGGCGGCGGTGGTGCCGCCCCGGGCGAGCTCTAACGGCTCTACCACCTTGATAACAGTCAGACTTAGAACGTTTAGTTAGTAGAGTTTGTTACGCCAAAACAACTCAACAGATTATCACGAAACTGTGTACAGATATTCTTAGAGGTATTAAAAACGACATAGGATGCTTTTATTTAAAAAAATATTTTGGTAGACATGATTGTTCGTTAAATATCTTATTCAGCTATTTTGAATTTTTGTATATTTCATGTTATTTTCTTGTGTCACTTATAAGCAATACCAAAATTATTTCAATTTTTTGAGTTTAGGTACCAGTTTATTGTTGTAGTTATTACTCGAGCAATGATCTTTGATATTTATTTGAGGGCTCTACGCGTGCGAAGTCACCGGTAAATTTTGGTAAATATATATAATTGTATGTGAGATTTGAGTACTGGAAATTTTATTTGCCTCCAGAAGGCAGCGGTAGAATCTTCCCGTCTGAACGATGGCTCATTATTCTAATGAAAAGGGGAAGTTCCTCCTCCCATCCCCTAACGTCATCTACTTATGATATAAATAAAAATAAAATATGTAAAATACCATTTATTTACTTTCCTATCTTTGAAAAGTTCCATATTTGAAAAAAGACAAAATTACCCCTTCTTTCTTTTCTAAACCTAATGACGTCATCAACTTTTCTAATAAATAAAAATATAAAAAATAATATTTCTTTACTTTCATATTTATAAATATGTAGTTTCATATTTGAGAATTACATGAGAATTATAAATATTATGTTGTTTTTCTAAGCCCAGGACAACTACTTATAAAAATAAATAAAAGTAAAATATATAAAATACCATTTATTTATATTTTTAAACCCAATTGAAATTTACTAATAAAATTTTAAAACCCGATAGAGTTTTACTAATTATATTTTAACCCAATTGAAATTTACCTTTTTTTTAACTAAATAGATTATATTTTTTACTTTATTAATCATATTTTTTAAATCCAATTCAATTTTTACTAAATTTACTATTTATTATTTTCAGATTTGGCTTATATACAATACCTAGGTACATGGGACAACAAGCCAATGCTCTACGTGAAAAAATATACGTTTAGACAGAAAAACACAGACCCGCGTTACTTCGTCTGCACTAATAATAAGACTCCGAAGTGTCAAGCAAAGATAAACTTCGATTCTTACGGAAATCCTATCTTATTTCATTTGAAACATAACCATAATCCACCTTTATATTACAAAGGGCCAAAGGGAAAATATGTTAGGCTTGGACATTAATTTTCTATTTTACGTCAGTAGATTATGTAACGAGTATGCAGGCCACGATAATAAGTAATACGCCATCATAATCCATTACTTGTGTTCCGGTTGGAGAGGTGCGGTTGCCGGCTACACTTTGAAGCGGCAACCAGCGGCTTGCGAGCCGCATGCGGCTCTTTGAATGAAAATTATATCATTGTCAGAACCCACAAAATTTACCAAAAATATTACATATATAACTAACTATTTTACATACAGTATTTATATCAATAACTGCATTTATATTATTAGACAATTTTAATATTATTATTATTTTATAACTAAGGTATATTTCTGTTAATTATTGTAGTGCTAATTACTCCTCATAGCATGAGCTGTGAAAGTCGTGTCGAAATCGGAACATACAGATATAAAATTATTTAAACATATTTTTGTGGCGCTTTAAAATATAGGAAAATGTGCAAATTAAAACTTTTGGCTCTTCCGTCTTAAAGGTTGCCGACCCTTGCTCTAGCTTAAGCTCAAGAGTTGTTTGTTTGGATTATGAGTATGGCGGTGGTACCTCCCCCCCTCCCCTACCTTTCTTAAATCCTGTAGCTATCTGTAATATGCTGTATTCGCCCACGGAACTGATACTGGTAGTGCTGGTAGTACTGGTTGATGATTTAAGTTTGAATTTACAATTTTAAATTAATATCATGGTGGAATTAATATATGTTATCATATAACGGGGACGATTTACGCATTTTAATTGCCGATATTTCGAACTATTTGCATGGATTGTGGTCACGGCTAAAAAGCGGAAAAATTTAAAAACGTTAATCGTGAGTCCCCGTTATATAAATGTAAAAAATGAACTGTTTTACGGATCTCATTTAATCTAACTAATTAATTTTAAGTTTTTTTTTTTTATTGTAAAAGAGTAAGAAACGGGCATGTCGGCCACCTGATGCCTGATGGTCACTGCAGCCCAAGGACAACCACGTCCAATCTCAAATGGAACAGTTCTATTTAACAAAGTTCTATTTAAGGATGGACGCGGATGCGTTTCTACTCTTGAGGACTAAGACGGTTGCCTCCAATTATGTGTATCCGGCAACCACACCTCCCCGACCGAAACACAATACATTAAGAAAATGTTTTTTTACGGCGGGTTATGAGGGTGGCAGTGGCACCGCCCCGGGCTACCACCTTTCAAATTGGTTTTAATTTTACAATATAAAATAAAATTTTAGAATTTTAATCGTGTGAAGAAGGATGAAGTGTGAAAGATACGATAGTAGATATCAACTGTAAAATTGTAATAGTGTAATAATAAATCATTAGTTATTGTATCATTGTGTTATATTATTAATAGATTTCAACCTTCCACATAGTCAAATTTTAATACGCCGTCAAAAGTTAAAGCACTTATATTTAGTTAACGCAATTTAGTTGTTTAACGCACTTTTAGTGGGTTAACGTGCTTTGAGTTCACTGACGCGCTTTTGTTACGTTATGGCGCTTTTAATATCTTGACGGATTTTTAATACTTTAACGCGCTTTTTTGTGTTGATGTGCTTTCAATAAGTTAACGCACCTTTAGTAGTTTAAAATATTTTACTTTAAGAGGACTCAGGCCGAAGAATTTACGGTTTTATATACCAAGTACTCAGTACAAAATAAAAAAATGAATGTTTGTCATTATATTTTGAACCCACCGTCCCACTGCTGGTTATGGGTTGTCGCTTAGAATCAGAAGTATTAGAGTATAGCCAACATCAAGTGTTGGTTTTTATATATATTTAAGAGATATACACAAAAATCTTAGACATCCAGGCCTCTTCGCGATGTTTTCTTTTACCCTTGGAGCCAATGAGATTGTTTTCTGAGATAAGCTAGATTCTTTCCACAAGGCAATCATTTCAAATAACAATGTTGTATGTAAGTATTCATATATTATTTTTGGTATTCCTATCTTTAATGCATTGTAAAACATACATCTCTATTAAGGATCGATATTAAACTAATATTTACATTTTATTGTTTCAGGTAAACATACTTCAATAGTTGAAGCTTTATACGACCCTCTACCAACATTACACTTAAGTGAATATGAAGTCACCGACAATAGTGATGGTAGCATGAAAGATCCTAATCTTGTTATTTGTCGTAGAGTAATCAAAAGGAACTCTTCTTATGATAGTAATTTAAGTCGGTATGAAAAAATGAATGATGATGGATCTTCTGAATCCAGAATAACAATCAAACAAGAAATGCAACATAATAATTTTAATATGAATTACGACATAGATTCCCGTGTTATCTCAAATTCTGTAAACATTGGCAATGATGATTTGGATTTGTCTTCAAACTCTTCTAGATCCAGTTCATCATATGATTCGAACACCAACCCTTGCAGTTCAAAATACCAAGCTCATACAGCAAGTTGTACTGGAACTGTCTCACTTATGCCAATCACAGTTCCCCTGGAACACGAAAGGGACCTTGAATCCGGTAATCTAATGATACCTAGACCTAGCGATGCATCTAGATTAACGAAAGGGAAAAAGCGTGTCTGTAGAAAGGAAGAGTGGTTGCGTAATAAGAGTAAGAGAGCTAGAAACTCGGGTGAGGCGTATATTTCAAAGAACAGAAAAGGAAAAATAATACCTGCTAGATCAATTTTGCCGCCGTGCAATGAAAAATGTAAGCTGAAGTGTACACAGAAAGTAAACGACAGAGAAAGAGAGAAGATATTTAACGCGTATTGGAAGTTAGGAGATATTACGCTACAGAGAGACTTTATACACAAATGTATGAAACCTATTATACCTAAAATTAGAGTTACTGCTAAGGAAAAACCAAGACGAGCTAACCACGCTTTTTATTTAACTGTTAACGAAGAAGCTGTCCGTGTTTGTAAACTTTTCTTTATATCCACATTAGGCATTACTGACCGAGCAATTCGTACGGTTATCAAAAAAAGTGAGGATGGATTTTTACTGCAAGATCTAAGAGGCAAACATGGTCGTCAGAAAGCTACCTTTGCATCTAAAACAACGGATTAAAGACCATATCAACTCAATACCGAAGATGGAGAGGAAGAATAGTACAAGTGAATTACTAGATGATGGCAAGATGCTGAGAGACTATATAAGGGATTATGAATCAAAATACCAACTTTCTTCTAGTGAGACATTATATACGAGACTTTAAAATTGGCTTTTCAACGGCAAAAAGGGCTTGAGAGAAAAAAAAGCACTATATAACGGGTACTCACGATTAAAGTTTTTTAATTGACGATATTTTGAGCCAGTTGCATGACTCGTGGTTACGGCTAAACGTGTGTGCGTTTATACACAATCGTGTCTGTTTGTGTGTATATCCGTTACATAGTAAACTGTATAAATTCCGCGATGATGTTTGTAGAAGGAATACTATTCGAAATTATAAATACATATACATTTACATTGAAATTGTTTGTTTACACGAACGTAGGTGCATAGCATTTTTAAAACAATGTTAGTTCTCCATATTCAACCTCAAAATGTTTTTAAATATGTATATATAACTTAAAAATTGTTTATCTTAAACAAATTTAACATGGACCTTACAACTAATTATAATAAAAGCTAACATAAACAATCTACGCTAAGTCCGTGCCCATGCAAAAAGTGCAAAGAACACCGGCTGCATTCTCTCGCTTAATAGTAATTGCAATTCTCTGCGTGAGATATGATCCAGCCCTCTTATCATCAGCATCAATCAAACATGGGACTAATAAGTTGAGAGTTTTCAATCGTATAAATTAAATGCACGATGAAATATAACCTTGTACGTTCTTTCATTATTACTGTTGTCATTGTTACGCTCTACCCGGTTATTGATTACATATCTCTACATAGTGTAAATAAAGTTTTTCGCCTTCTGTACACTTAGATCTCTGAAACTGTCCAACCGATTTTAATGCGATTTTCATAAATGGATAGAATGATGTAAGAGGTTGGTTTATATACATATATGATACATGCATAATATATTAAAGAAAGGTCGTAATTCCAAAGATCTGCAATGTGATGTTCTTGATACACCCGTGTAAAGCCGGGCGGAGCTAAAAATAATAATAATGACAATAATAATAAAATTCATTTATTGCCACATAAAAAGAAATAGGCAAAAATATAAAAAAAATAAACAAAAAAGCACAATAAAAAAAAAAACTAAAACAATATTACACACCAAAAAGAAAACCTTAAATGTATTTTAATTATGGGCAAAAGGACGTGTCTCAGCATTATCTGACATGAGGTGTCTGACATAAGGTGACATGTGAGAGCTCAGGTAAAGAAACCTCGTGCAGAATACTGTACGTGCCTGCGTCGTGTGTATGTGTGTGTTTACATTTAAGTGCGTGTGACTGTCTTTACTTCTGAGCGAAAAACTCCTTAAGGTCAAGAGACTTCCAGAGACAGTAGGCATGATTCAGATAGTTATACTGTAATTTAGTATAATGATATAATTATGTATAAAGGAGAAATGATAAGTAAATAATATTTCTTACATATAAAATTTCTAATTACTTCCATTATTATTTTATTTTTAGATATTTTATATACCAAATATTGATTTATGCGTTACAAAATGTGTTCAACGGTTTTTAGAATGATATACATAATTAATATAACAATAATATTAAGCAATTAATTTATTTCCATATAAACATTTATTATCATTAGAATAACATTCGTAATTAAATTAATAATATTAATAATAAGTAATTAATTAATTGCTATACTAATATTTATTATCATTAGATTTTTATTCCTAATTCCAAATTCCTAATTTAATATTAATATTAATAATAAGTAATTAACTCATTGACATATATAAAAAAATGTAAATGTCATTTACATAGCACACAGTAGCTGAAAATTGTCAGCATTATACATAATAAGAATTAGTAATTAAAATCTAATTTACTAAATTTTAAAGTAAATAAACGATTATAATTATGGGTATGATAATGGTTATGGCTATGACTATCCTTATGATTATGATTATCTTAATGACTTTATCATTATGATTATTATTATGGTTATGGTTATGATTTTGATTAAAATAAAAGTTACTTGTTACAGGTTATCTTGACGTAGAATACATATATACAGTCAGCGCAAAAAAACTCTTGCTCCTAGTCCAAAAGTTCATTATGATTATGAGTATTGGTATGATTATGGTTATTGTTATGATTTGATTAAAATAAAAATCTTATTACAGCTTATGTTGACGTAGCTGATATATACAGCCAGCGCAAAAAAAACCCTTGCGCCTAGTCCAAAAGTTCATTATGATTATGAGTATTGGTATAATTATGGTTATGGTTATGATTTGATTAAAATAAAAATCTTGTTACAGCTTATCTTGACGTAGAATACATATATACAGCCAGTGCAAAAAAACCCTTGCTCCTAGTCTAAAAATACACATTCACTCAGACCACGAGTGATACTAGATATTACAACTGCAGTAAGAAATCTCGAAAGTTCAAAGCGAAGCTGCGTTTCGATTCTGCTGGGAATCTTAAATTTTACTATTTAGTCCATAATCATCAACCTCCGTCCTATTACAAAGACCGATTAGGAAACTATGTACCAATTTAGGTTTATTTGCAACGAGCCTTTTTTCCACCCCTTCAGAAGATGAAAAAGGCCTTGAAAAGAACTCGGTAACCCGATTCAGGGTTTTGGGGGAATTTCTACCACTAGAAATCCTCTCGGTGGTCTCTTGTGTTTGTAAAGAGAAGAGGAACTAAGAACGTACATAACTGGTGTTCTCTAACACGACATTCCAATCAGGCACATCTCGGAGGTTTCCCCGGATCCTAAGGCAGCGGTCGGGCTACGTCAGTATGGAACTACTCACAAAGTTACACCAGTGCATTGTGATGACCTCATAGAACCGGCAACCGCACTTCATGGAGATGCTAAATAATACAATATTTAGGTGCATCGTCGGTCTGAAGAAATAAACCCCGTTTAGGGCCGCCTCCCGCAACGCTGACCCGATCTAATATATATATGACCGCCGCAAAGTATTAATATAGTCTTAGCGATTATCAACATGTTATGCTCAGTTGCAACGAAGTACCTTAGCCCTTGACATCAGGTGAGCTGCAAGCTTGTTTACCTTCCTTCTCTATATAAAAAGTGTCTTCCATATTCTATAAAGTCCTTACTAACAAAAAGGAAATAATGAAAGTGGAAATAAAGAAAGGTAAATAAAAATTGTAATCACTTTCGTTGTATCACAATGTCTGTATTGTATTGTATTTCTTAATTATGCTTTTTTAATTATATGTGTACTTTTTTTTAATAGGTGAATGTATAAATAAACAAATCGTGGGAAATAAATGTTTTATCATTAAAAAAGATTTTCTCATTACTGTATCAATTGTATCAAAGGTTTTATTTATATATATGTCCATATGTGTACGTGTCTGTGACTTGCCTGTCATTCCGATACGATAGTCCAGGTAATATAATTGTTTCGATTCTTTGAAATTAATTGTTTTATTCATACTGAATTGTTAATATGTAAAATTGTACTAATAAATATTTTTATTTTTAATTTAGAATATAATAGGAGTTCATAGAAACTTTTAGATCAAAAAGACTGTTGTTCTACATTCAGTATTAAAGCTTCGGATAAAAAGTTCTCTTCTAAGTGCAATGCGAAGATTTGTTTTGACTTCCATGGCCTGATGGTGATCTAACTGATCACATCACAACCATGATCCGCCCAAGTTTTATAAAAGCAAATACGGCTAATTAAAGAAATCATAAATTAAAGTAATTACCAATTGCAATGTTAATTAGATTAATTAACCATTGCATTGTTAATTACTTTTATTAATTGCATTGTTAATGAGATTGATTAACCATTGCATTGTTAATAAGGTTAAATAATTGCATTGTTAATTAGATTAATCAACCATTGCATTGTTAATAAGGTTAAATAATTGCCTTGTTAATTAAATTAATTTACCATTGCATTGTTATTTAGGTTAATTAATTGCATTGTTAATTAATAATTATTTTCTTCGGTTACATAAGCAAGTGACTATGTGTCAGCGGTGATTGTCTTTAAGTAATATAATTTATTTTTTATTACATAGTATTGATAAGTTAATGTTAAATAAGTAATTTAATAAACGTCGTTAATAATTGCATTGTTAATAAATAATTATTTTATATAGTTACGTAAATATTTGACTATGAATTAGCGGTAAAATCAAATATGCTATATTTTACACCACAAAGAATACACAAGAACAGAAAACAAATATAGCTCACAACAAAATAAATATAGCAGTGGTGACCAAAAGGTATTATTAATTGTCATTAAGTTTTTTTTTTCAATTATGTGGCGTTAATAATTTAACGTTAGAAATACTGACGTCAGTACAAGCTATAAGTTGTCCTAACGAATATTTTTACTTTAAATCCAGAGGTTAAATACGACTTCATAGAGACATCGAGATCCAAGAACCCTTTGCTGTACATTCACAACTACACTTTCGCGCAGACGACATGCGATGGCAGATACTGGAACTGCAGCCAAAAGTTCTCTCACAAATGCGATGCGAAGGTTCGTTTCGACTCCTACGGCCTGATGGTGTTCCATCAATTACATCACAATCATGACCCGCCCAAGTTTTATAAGAGCAAAAACGGGAAATACGTACGTCTTGCTTAACGACTTAGTAGTAATTAACAATTGTTAATTGTTAAACTTTGTTTATATGATATCTTATCACGAGGATAGCGCTAGTTTTCACAAACTAGTATTTTTTTATTTTTATTGTATAGTGTATAACGTCTTTCGTTGTAATTAACAATTGTTAATGAATGCTCTTTGATCACGAGGATAGCGCTAGTTTTCATAAACTAGCAGATTTTTTGTTGTATAGCGTTTAACGACTTTGTTTATAATTAACAATTGTTAATTAATGCTCTTTGATTATTATATGATATCAGATCAAGAAGAAAGCGCTAGTTTTCATAAACTAGCAGTTTTTTTTGTTGTATAGCGTTTAACGACTTTGTCTGTAATTAACAATTGTTAATGAATGCTCTTTGATTATTATATAATATCTGATCACGAGGATAACGCTAGTTTTCACAAACTAGCAGTTTTGTTATTTTGTATAGCGTAAATAAGTCAAGATCACAAATACTCTATTGTCATTAGGAGCTGTATCGTTAAGTAAAGAATATTTGTACATTTGTAAAAATACATCGACAGATGGTACACTTTAGTCGACCAGGAAGGCAGCACAGCCAGCCTTTTAATCTACCATGAAGGGACTTTAGTGTTTCGGTTGGAGAGGTGCAATTGCTGGCTACATTTATATTTACAGCTGGCTACAGAAACGATGAGACTGTCACAGTCCTCAGGAGTAGCAAAGCTTATATTTATACAACAGTTGTGTGCAAGCCGGACGCGTGTAACACAAAGTATAACACAACAGTGTATCTCGCAGTTGAAGTGTTAACTGCTACTTTTGTCTTTATTATCTTTTTATGTGCTTTAAGATTTTAGTATTTTAGTCAGTAGTTATAAAATTAATGTTAATGTAAAGTAGATGTAAAATATTGTAATTGTTAATTAAATGTGAATATTTATAACATATTAATAAAAACAGTAGAAAAATTATTTATTAGGAACGTTATTTAAACGGATTTTTTGTTATTCTAGTAATAACTAATTAAAATTGTTTGTCTTTATTAGTAGTTTTTTTGGAAATAAATAATATGTGTAATTGCAAATTATTAATATTACTTTTCTATAAAGACATCATCGCCTATTCTTTTTGAAGTTAAAATAATAGTAATACAGGACACGTAGATGAGGTTGGGTTCTATCCCCGAACAGACAGACATTCATATTCTGGGTACTTATGTATTCAAAAAACCATCAATACAGTAAAATTCTAGTATGCTCTCATAATCCGCCGTAAAGCATTACTTGTGTTTCGGTTGGAGAGGTGCGGTTGCTGACTGCACTTTGAAGCGAGGCGACCATCCTTAGGAGTAGCAACTTATCTACGTTGGAATTTGGATTGTATTTCGATCGTGTTTGTGGTTGTACGTGAATGTCAATGGGCATACTAACTACTTAACATCGGGTGGATTGCATGCTCGTTTGCTACTCTTCTCTCATAAAAAATGACAGTTTCTGTGGCTTACATAATTCTTGTGTATTACGTGGCGTAAAGCGCTTGCGACTTTGTTTACGTTGACGCTACAAGTCTGCTAGCGGAAAGAACTTCTGCATTTTCTTAAATGTTATACGGATACTAAATACGTCATTTTTGTGAAGTGTCGGCGCATTTCTAACCTAAAGAACACAGATCCAGTTTAGTGCCGCTTCCGCAATGGTGTCTCCGCAATATAAACGCCGCAGTCAAAGTGTTAATTTATGATGTAATTCATAATAAACGCTGGCGAAACCGCTGAAAACAGTTACTAAGAGCAGTTCGTCCTATAATTGTTACAACCTTTACGTGTAGCGCTATTTCCGTTTGTCGGTAATCATTTGTAATCTTTACAGATTTAATTTACGAAATCGTGACCACAAAGAACGGTAGATCCGCGATGCTGCTCCAAGGGTATTCGTTTTCCGATAGCTGGAAGTCCCGAATATGGTATTGTTCTAAGCGGAAGTCATTGAACTGCAAGGCACGTGTGGTCTTCGATAAGTTTAATCGTATCAAGGTGTACAACAGGGATCACAATCATCTGCCTTTTGACATTCGTCATTTAAATATGAAGTCATGATATTTAGTCAATACCCTCGCATAATCCGTGCCGCGCAGTAAACAGTGGGATTAGCGGGGGCCGCGCTGGCCATCAATGTTTTCTCTTTACATCGTTTGATTGCTTTTTTTTAATAATATAGCGGTGTTACGTGAAATGATCGATGTAGACCCCCACCCCGGGGAGTATACCTCCTCGAGCAAAAGCCCGTGTAACCCTCGAGGCCCGAATAATCCCTACTCGTCTCCTTCTTCGCTTAGAGCTGTCAACGCTGGGTAGGAGTAGTAGACTGACGTAGGATGTCACCTAATTCGTTCGTTCCTTGTACGTATGTTATATTAGGGTTGCCTCTTAATATTTGATGGCAGAAAATTATTCAGTTTGAAAAGTAGGGTAGAATGGTTGAAGAAATAAATCGATTACTTTCTTATGGCAACTATCATATCAAAATTTACAACGATTTTTTGTTGTAATAAGTAAGTACAAGTACTTATATATTGTTGTGGGATTGTTAATTATAGTAAATTTTATTTATTTTGAATTTATTAAAAAATAAAGTATTTACAATGACATGGTTTTAATATTTTATTGCGATATTTATACAGTATATTTCTAAGGTAGAACAACTACTCGACTGGGAAGGTACCATCGCTGCCCTCTTAATCCGCCGTAAAGCAGTTATCTTTCGGTTAGAGAGCTGTTGTTGCTAGCAAAAGTTTCCAGACAATCATCTCAGTTCTCAAGAGTATCAACTCGTCTATGTAAGACGTCTGCAGAACTTGTCTTGTTTGAGTTTGGACGTAGACGTCTATAGGCTGCAAGGATCATTTAATATCAGATTGCCGCATGCTCGTTTGCTACTTGTCCAAGATAAAAAATGATTATAATAGAATGACCAAAGCAATAGAATTCTATATTATTGTTCCTGAGTTATTTAAAGAGATTAATTACAAAAAAGTGGCAATTCTACAACTTTACACAATAATTATATCATGCAACACACATAAATAACACATAAAAAAAGTTCGGTTAGTACAGGCAGTCCTCGACTTAAGTCGTTTCGATTTACGTCGCGTATTTCGAGAACCTAACATACCGTAACTACGAGGATTGTCTGTATTAAACAATGTCTGTGCTATGCTATTTTGTATTTCTAATAGATGCTACTGAAAGATTTATAAAAATAAAGTAAAATTAGGCCATAGTCCATTTTTATTTGTTATTTTTCTCCAGATGTGACCATCAAATACATCGAGTCACTCCGTGGTGGGAAGCTACTTATGTTCCAGAACTTTACCTTCTACAAGGTCGGGAAGAACCCTCTCCAATGGTACTGTTCCAGCAGGTATTCCACCAAATGCATGGCCAGACTCAAGTTGACTAACTCGGAACAGGTCGCGGAGTACTCTTCGGAGCATAACCACTCACCGCCAAGGTATTACAGAAGTAAGGACGGGGAATATATAAAATTTTAGATTTTTTAGAACTGGTGTCCCTTCTGAGGTCGTGCGTAGAGGCGTTGCGTAGAGGTGGTACTAAAGTGGAACTCTTTTATCTAGACTGAAGATGCGCCGACAATTATCTGAAATATTGTATTTTCTAGCATCTATGTATGTATCACCTACCAATACACACACGTAATGTCCCGGAACGCTTAGCAGATCTAATATTTCCTGTAAATGTTTATTTTTGCTTACTTTTATTAATACATTTTTTTGCAGTCTATTAAATTTATGTAACGCGTGTGTTAAGGAAGAGTGGGGCAGCCTGCCGCAAGTGTAAATTGTTACGCTTACTAGGTTGCTTCATCAACGGTATAATTTTATGTAAATGATAGACTGAATAAAGATTTTTTGATTTTTTTGATTTTGATATGGGCCCCGCAGTCATAGTGTTAACTATAATTATACTCAATTTTATATTTCGTTAGTTAATAGTTATTTTTAATTAATGATACACTTTGAAATGTTGCAGTATATTATTCAGTTTTTCGTGTTACATTTAAAAAATATTATTTTATTAAAAAACTGTACTTTTGTTTTTATTTCGATATAAGATTAGGTTTAATTAATGATGCACTATATAATTATTCCACTATTAATGATACTAATTAGTAGTAGTAGTATGTAGTTTTTGTATTACATTTAAGAATTAAAAGTTGTAAAAAACTACTTTCGTTTTTATTTACGGTATATGGTATATGATAATTTTTCCTGACGAAGAGCCGAACCCGGTCTTAGACTAGAATGGTGACTAATGATTCATATGTGGCAATCTATTTGGTAAATACAATGCAGCTAGTGTTCTTGGTACTATGCCGCATGGGCATGGACTCAATTATAAGCCGATTTTACATTGTATCCTTAACGTTCATTAAGTGTATGTAAATACCTTACAATGAAATAAAAAATATTTCAATTTCCATTTCAATTAGTTTTAAGATATTCATGATTGTAAATATAATTGTAATAACTAAACCTAAAAAATAAAAATTCTATATACATGTATATAAAAGAGTAAAGTGACTTATAGATCCAAGGATCAGTGCACAATCGAAACCGCTGAATCTAGAATTCTAAAATTTTGCAAATAGGTTCCTAATATAGAGCAAGTAACTACTAAAAAAAGAATTTTGGAAATCCCGCCCGGAGGTGGTTAAATGAAATCTCTATGATTTTTAACCCCTTTTACGTACTCAAATAAACATATAGGGTAGAAATAATGTTGCGTGTTTTATTAAAATTTGTTGTATCGATGTCTGCGCGAGTGACACCGCGGCCGAAAAGCAGACCGGGTCATATAATTTCATCCAGGTATTGGAATATTGACCCTTGACCCTAAACACTCTCGTATTGATCTAATGACTAAACGATTTAGGTGGTTAGGGTCATTGAAGGGTGGTCAATATCCATTAGTCAAAGTTGTCAAAGTTCTAACTTTCTAAACTTACTTCTAACTTTATGAACAAATACCTTCATGCATTCAGGTTACCCCTTATTTTTGTCTTTACCGTTAAAACAAGTTATAATAACTTTGAAACAATAATAACTAACTTGGAATTACATAGATTATGCAAAGTAGCCAAATTATTTATGGGAAATTTTATTGGCTACTACAATAAAATACCAGAACATATCAAAAATCTATCAGAAAATAAGTTTAAATTAGTTATTAAACAAGCATTGTGTAAAAAGTCTTATTATAAAACCAATGATTATCTAAATGATAAACTCATATGGACTGAAACGACTCCAGTTCCACTTGCTCAATTAGTTTAAGTTATTATTTGTAAATTACATTTTAAAGATGAAAAAGATGTGTGTTTTGGAGTTTCTTTCGCAGACTATTCTCCAAAACGAAACCTTGCGAGTCGGTGGTAGATTATTGACGTTCAAAAAGAGTTTTGTAAAGAATCTACAATGAATAAAAATATTTTGATTTCGATTTTTTATTTTGGAAAAATCGGAGCCACGGATTTGGATCCGAACCCTGAGGTTACAATCTTAACCAGCAGGCTATCAATGCTTCCAGATGTGCCATATGAGTACATTAACTCACACCGCGGAGGTCGTTTGATCATGGTGGAGAATTACACATTCTACAAGGCCAGCAAAACCTCGCATCAGTGGTACTGTTCCAGTCGATACGTGAATCAGTGTACCTCGAAAGTGAAGATGGATTCTTCCAGGAAACTGGTTGATTGCTTCTTCTATCATAATCATCCGCCGCCGAAGTATCACAGGACTAAAGAAGGGAAGTATATTAAATACTAGGGTTAATACTTTCACTGCGGCCTCATATCAGGTCGGGTTAGCGTTGCGGGAGGCGGTACTACACTGGAGAATATTTCTGTAGACTGAAAATGCGCCGACAATTATACTGATATATTATATTTTTTAACATCTGTGTATCATCTACGAATACACAGGCGTAATGTCAGCTCTCGCGTATGCCCGTAATCCATACAGATTTTTACGTACAACACAGGTGTATACAAGTTGCAAGCGCATGCAATACACAGCAGTCTAGTACGCCGCAGGGAAACTGTTAAGCATTGATTACGTGTTTGTTCTACTGAGTGTTGAAACCTTTGGTCCTTGGGGTCCGAGTGCCAAACATTTTTCAAACAATTAGTCCCACATTTGATGAACGCCGCTGGCTGGCTGGTACGTATCTCGCTCAAAAAGTTGCGATTGCTATTCAACGTGGGATTTCAGCTAGCTTTCTTGGAACCATGCCGCATGGGCACGTTTCCTCTAGATTTTTAAGGTTAGGCTTGTATGTCATGATTAGTTTTAAGATTTTCATTATTGTAATTAATATGTAAATTCTGAGGTGTTTATAAATGTAATAATAATATCTCGAGCATTAAACTATAAACGTACTTGTGACTTTAAACTAATATAATCGTGAATTGAGTTTCTTTCGCCGACTCTTCTCCAAAACGAGTCGGTGGTAGTTTGACGTTCAAAAAGAGTTCTGTAAAGAATCTACTTTGAATTAAAATATTTTGATTTTGAAGTTTATGCATTTTATTACGTAACGGGTACTTACAATTGATAATTTTTAATTGCCAATATTTCGAACCAGTTGTATGGCTCGTGGTCACGGTTGAGCTCATAATGTTCATTGTTTGATGATTTTTTATATATTTTTTGAGATCTAGTTGGTTCTTAGATATAGTTGGTACTGTTATTGAAATCCAGTTTTTTTATTTGCCTCTATTTGTTGTGTTTATGCTATTCTTCTATTCTATTTGAAGCATTACTTCTGTTTCGGTTGGAAAGATGCGTTTGTCGGATACACTTTGAAGCGAGGCGAACATCTTAGTCCTCGAAGTAGCTATGTATGTTCGAGCTTAGATAGAATTTCGGTTGTATTTGTCTATCAGTCAGCATCCTGTGTTTAATTTCAATATAAATTTTCGTATTTAAGAGGTAAAAATAGAAGGTATTGTATAGTCTGCGTGCAAACTTCAGTGATTAAACGCTAGTTG
Source organism: Phocides pigmalion okeechobee (assembly GCA_018251015.1). Classification (NCBI taxonomy): domain Eukaryota; kingdom Metazoa; phylum Arthropoda; class Insecta; order Lepidoptera; family Hesperiidae; genus Phocides; species Phocides pigmalion. Next base: position 16,080 of record DWON01002091.1, read on the forward strand.
GCATATAATTTGTGAAGGATATTTAATATAAGTGCGTTTAATTTTTTACTAAATATAAAACAACCATAAGTTACTTACTATTATATTTTTTAAGATTAGTTACTATAATATACGATTTTAAACTGATATTATCGCAGAATCCATACATTATGTTATAAAACGGGTACTCACGATTAACGATTTTTGATTTTTAATTTCCGATATTTCGAACCAGTTGCATGGCTGATGACCGCCGTTTATCGTGAGTACCCGTTATATAACGTAATTTAAGTTACTATACTATTTTGGAATACTAATAAAACAGTGAAATAATTTCTTGTTGTTGTTGTTATTATCTTAATTATTTTTTTATTTTTCAGTCCCTATCGTAAACATATGTACGAGTAAGTATGTTTCTTTTTCTTAACTGTACTATTCTTAGTTAATTTTAATCGCATCAATACTTTCTAAGTTAGTTTCAATCTCATCAATACTTTCTAACTTAGTTTCAATCACATCAATATGTTCTAAGTTACTTTTAATTGCATCAATACTTTATGAGTTACTTTCAATCTCATCAATACTTTCAAAGTTAATTGTAATTTAGTATTTTCTAAGTTATCGTAATTTACAGATTTGCAGTATGAAATGCTAACGTCCCGTAAAGGTAACATGTTGGTCTTGTGCGATGGGTACACGTACTGGCGAAGGTCTACTTACTCGTGGAGCTGCTCCTCATCATCAACGAGGATCAAGTGTCCCGCGCGGCTGACCATTCGTGCGAACAAAATTAATTTAATGACTTCTAACTTCAACCATGTTCATCAGAGACCTGTTATTGTGAAGACATCTGATGGACATGTTATTAGATTTAAAACTTGAGTCACTTATTAACACGCTTTTATTAGCTTGGGTTGTATGTATACATATATGTAACGGATTCTTTGAGCATAATTTTCACCAATTTCCAGATATCTGATTAATTTGTAACTTTGTACACGTATCAAGGACGGATGACAATGCAATAATATGAAAAATAAATAATATAAAAAAAAACTAAATAAAATGCTTTTTTAAAAAAATCCAACTAAAAAAAAAATAAGAAAAAAATGAAATGTAAAAAAAGGCTTGGGATGTGTGGTGCTAATAGGTCACTGAAAAAGCACCCCACGCTTTTTTGGATGATTTGGAAAACTGTAACTCATCGCTGTCTGTACATGGCATATATATAATCATAATAGGGTGTCAGTATTTTTATGTACGCTAATCTCAGAAACGGCTTATCCGATTTTAATGCAGTTTTCAGGATTATATTTCGATGGGCTTTACTTAACATTTAATGTTTTTTTCATTCAATTTAATCCAATCATCACCGACGATGTCATGGGTTTGGATTGCTATTCAGCGCGGGAATGCAGCTAGTATTCTTGGAACCATGCCGCATGGGCACGGCTCCCTTTAGACTGTTTAGGTTAGGTTAGTAATAGTATAATTAGTGTTAAGATTTTCATCATTGTAAATATGAAAATAAATAATATACATTAAAAATTATATGCATATACAACATATATTTAAAGTGGTAAGATTGAATATTATTTATTTATTTATTTATTGCATATTGGATGTCATACAATGTTACTATATGTAACATAGTATCCTGATAGGGCGTTGCATTAGAAATGGCGAAGTCACTTATCATTCCAAATCGACGTTGTACATAATCATGGGGTTGTATATTTTATTGTAAAAATAAAGGAGTATGTTTTTTACACTATCTGTCTTTGTTGTGATACAAATAATTTTTAATTGAAACAAAGAAGGTTTAAGGTGATTTATGAGAGCAACAGTGAAACTATGGGTTAAGAAATTAATTATAATTGGCCTTAACCCTTATTTTGCCCTTACGTCTACGTTTTAAAATGTGGGAAAACTATAGCTCGCCGGGGGCGGCCCCACCGCCACTCTCATAATCCGCCGAAAAGCATTACTTGTGTTTCGGTCGGATACACTTTGAAGCGAGGCGAACATCTTAATCCTCGAAGTAGCAACGTATCTATGTTGGAGCGCAGATAGAATTTTGGTCGTGTTTGTAGTTGTACGTGGATGTCTATGGGCTGCAACTACTTAACATCGGGTGGTTTGCATGCTCGTTTGCTACTCTTCTCGCATAATAAAAATATATAAGTTTTGTTATGATATTAAACGTTTTTTCCATTTTTGTTTTTCTTTTATTTGATGCACAAAGGTAATTAAGAAATATTTTCTACACTGACGCCTAAATTACTTTGCCCAATGTCGTGGTTTCTACTAACACCCAAAGACGAGTATACAAATACTTAGACCCAGAACAATGACCTCAATTCCCCATTTATATGTGTTCTTTGGGAGTCGAATCTGGCTTTAGAGTGTCAAACCGGTCTGCTGAACCACAGGGATTAATTACTTGGTTGCTTTTTGTAAAGACCTGAAGGTATAATTGATTAGTTACTTAGCTATATCGTATTACTATTACTTAGCTATATAGTTACTTAGCGATATCGTTCCATATCGCTTTGATATGTTGAGTAATTTATTAAAAAAATCTCACGTTACTAACTGTAAAACAGGTCCTATACCGAAAAGCTTACTATGACATTAAGGACCATTTAAATGATAAGAAAGTCTGGGACTGAGCCTACCTCACCAGGCTATTTCTATTTCCCATGTAATAGTTTTATGTACTCTAAATTGTGTGCAGTTTGTCTCGTGTGCTCACCACCTTTCTAAAGATATACTGTATAATATTTATTTATCAAGGATTGATGTAAAAAGAGTGCCGAGAGTTTTTCGGCCGGCTTTTTTCTCCTGGTCAACCTTAGCCAACAGGCGCTCAAAGCCGATTTACTGATTTTATATTGTACCCGTGACGTTCATTGAGTGTACGTAAATTTAACCTTACAATGAAATAAAATATTTGAATTTGAATTTGAATTTAATGGCGTTGTTTCAGATTACGACTACCGGTTAATTCCATCGGGTAGAAGCGATAAGAAAATGTTAGTTTTCAGAGGCTATACTTATTCCCAGAACCGTAGATCGAAGAACTGGTATTGCTCCAAACAGCACCAACAATGCAAAGCGAAAATTAAAATGGATAACCAATGGAAGATAGCCGCATACAACATGGATCATAATCACGAGCCACCTGTCTTGTATATGAACAAGGATGGGAGTGTGATGAAAGTTTAATTCTTTATGGTCCAAGTAGATAACACTTTGCCTACTATTTATCGATTTAAAACAATCTAACAGAAACTTTTTAAAAGTAATTTTACATACCAAGTATAAGTATTTTCTTTATATAATTGGTCTATCTGTTTTGTTATGTATATTCAATAAGTTTATCTGTACCATTGACATAAAAAATCCAATTTAAATCTTTCAATCTTATATGCTAGGCTGAATAAATATGAAACCTTGGTAAATTTCATTTACAAAACTAAAATGACACATGACGTGACAGTGACAGCCACACTTACAATGAAAACAACTGTTTGCGAAGTGAAATTATTTATAACCTAAATGATGGTTATTAACTGTGAATTTGTGTCTTAATTAATGCAGAGATTAATGTTTTATAGTTACAATTGTGGGTTTATTTACGTGAGTTGTGTTATGTTTAACTTCGATGTTTAGGCGACAATCGCACTAACAATCGTCTTTTCTGTATTTATTCTCGCTAAATTTGCTTTTTATTCTAATCGTAGCTTCAGAGTGGTAAAAATGATATCTAAATAAGATCAAACGATTCGATTCAAGTCCAACAAATATTAATAAGCTTTAAAACACATTATATACTTTGTCAATCTTCAATATATGGAAACAAAACGAGATCAAAAAATTGGTTTGATAAACCACGATAAAATTATTTAAATTACATAATCTACTAATTTATTTGTCTTTTATAATATACACACTATATAAAAGTCGTTAGATGAATCGTAGATAAAATGTAAACAAACTTTAATATTAAATTAAATTTCATAATTTGTCTACATATAAAGTATGTCTATAACCAAATTATACGTATACCAAATAATACGAAAAAGCTTCTAAAATGTGCTACATAAATGTTTTATTCTAATTTTTCTTAGTTATATTATAACCTCAAAACAATTTGAACGAATCAGTGATAAGTGTTACCTACAAGTGTTAATTTTAAATAGATTTTTAATGTTATTTAGTGACAAGTTGTGATAGTGTTTTGAATTAGCTCGTGGTGATGTTCGAATGGGAAATGGATGCTGATTTGGTAAGTCTAGATGTAAATTTGACCTAAAAGCCATCAAGGTTAGGCTAGATTGCCTTTTTGCAATGCTTTTTGTTATTAACCTTTAAGGCCACAATGTAGGTTTACACCAAACAAAAGAAGATTTCTTTGTTTTTTTATTATGATAGAGTAAGAAATGGGCATGCAGGCTACCTGATGTGATAAGGCCACTGCAATCCATGGACAACCACATCTATTCTCAAATAGAACAGAAGGTCTATTTAAGGATGGATGCGTTTCTACTCTTGAGGACTAAGTTGGTCGCCTCCAATAAAGTACATCCGGCAAACACATCTCCCTAACTGAAACACAATACATGAAGAACATGTTGAAGAACATATTCTAATGGCTCTACCACCTTTAAACATAATATCTTGAGTTTTGTCAAATAAAAAACATAATTGGACACCATATTTATTTAATACACCAAACAGAAGAAATGAAGAAAGATACAGGAGAAATAATCTTGAGCTATTAATAAATTAATCTGGAGCAAATTAAAAGATAATTAAACTCCATATTTATTCAATTGTTGAACTATGGAAGCATGTCACTGCTCTCGAAATCTGCCACAAAATGCATCTGCCACGAAACAAAACTTATGATTTCATTCGTGGTGCGGGTGCTGGCGACATTTACAAGCGAGGTGACCATCTTAGACCTTGGTCACAATGCATCTACAATATGATATGACCTCCGGTAGAAATCATTTGATCGTACTTCTTTAGTCATACTTTACAGTCTTTGGGCTAATGTTGAGTAGCAGCTGCGGCCCAACTTCTTGTCCTATAAACAGGCCTTTTATGTTACTCATGTTTTGGGGACATGCTAATTCTCAAAAAAAATTGGATTTGGATAATTCAAACTAATTAAAAAATACAATATTTTTCCATCTTTGTTGAAATTGACTTTTTATTCCAATTCTTTTAGTTTTTTCAACTTTGATGGCAAATTTTCGAAATTACTTTTGGAGGCACTGCATATAAATTAAAAAAAAGTTAAATGTAACATAACATATTATGTTGTGATTGACTATATTATGTTATATTATAACATATGTTATTGTAATAAATGCAATGCAGAACACATATTATTACGTATCCAACTAGTTTATGCAAATTTTTGTGCCTAAATATTTGTATTTTTGTTTTAATGTGGAAAAATATGGAAGTAGCTGTGGTTTAAAAATATTTAATTATTTCATTTTTTCACTATACTTCTTCGTTTTTAACTACTGTAATACTAATATTAACCTCACCTAAGTGAGGTTGAGGTTATAATTAATAAAAATAATTATATAATTTTTAATTACATATACAATAATACTTTAATAAATATTACCTCAATGTAGGATTTTTATATTCAATATTAAACCATCAAGATGTATTCCTGCCTGAATACCATTGTCTAGTTAATAATAGGAATT
>DWON01002092.1:0-21792 GCA_018251015.1 Phocides pigmalion okeechobee
CAATACATGAAGAACATGTTGCTTTACGGCGTGTTACGAGGGTGGCGGTGGTACCGTCCAAGGCGAGCTCTAACGTCTCTACCACCTTTAATATGTATGTTCTAGCAAAACAAAATATTTAAATTTTAATTGGAATTTGAACTAAATTTGGTTTTGGTAAAATAAAATTGAATATTACATAAAGTTGTTAAGAAATTGAAACAATAGGGTCCTTTCTTCTCATAGCATTGACCAGACGGTTCTTCATTATTATAAATGAAATGAAATATTATGCAAGCTTTGTAAAACAAAATGAATGGTACTTGATGGTTTTAAAGATGGCATCTTACTGCCTTACTTAGGACCTTTACCCTAAGTATTAATTTCTTTCCAAATTAAGCATTATGAAGCACTATGAAAGAGGCTTTAACAGGAAGATTTTTACATTTTTGTAAATATTTTAAGTAACTGAAAGAAGTTTTGATGAAGTAAAGAATATCCAAGGTTTCAAGTTATAGTTAATTCTACTTTCTTGGGCATAGGGCGACGGACTGACTTCTCTTTATACTCTTCTTATCAAGCACCATTTTTTTGTACAATATTAAAGTAGCATACGAGCTTGCAGTCACTAATGATAACTGATGCCCATGGACATCTGTTACCGATTCCCTGTAGATCAAGAGTCCCATTTGAAGTCTACTCCAGAAGGCCAAGGTCGCCTCGGTTTTAAGTCCAGTCAGCACCTGCATCTCTCCAACCGATATAACGGAAATGTCTCTTCACATCTTATACTTTCAATAGGTAGTAGAACAATAGTTCGACCGGGGAGATACCACCGCCGCCCTCTTGAACCACCGTAAAGCACTTCTTTTGTTTGGGATAGAGAGGTGCGGTCAGGTAACACTTACAAGCGACACGACCTTTTCAATCTACAGGAATAGTAAAGCATTTATGCACGCCGTCAAGCAGGACTTTAGTTCTGTTTGAGGTTACAGAAGCCAATTAACATCAGCTGGCTCGCATGGTCGTTTGATACTTTACAAAACTTGATGTTCGTCATACATAAAATCCATAGAAAACGTTTGTCTTTTATTATGTCTCGACATAAATCTTGGATTTGGAATACCAGGTTAATTTTGGAAGTCGATTTGTCGGAATTTTCAATTAAAGCTTGAGAACTTTATTATTTTTGGGGGCTATAAGAATAGTAAGCACGTGTTTGAGTAGAGACTTGTACATTATGTTATATAACGTATACTCACGATTAACGCTTTGCCCAGCTTTGCTTTAACCAGTGGCATGGGTCGTGGTCACGGCAAAACTGCGGTGCTTGCCGGTGCCATGTTATAAAGTAATGTATACATTCCGCGATGATATTCGTTTAAAATTGTACATTATTGAGCACAAACAACAACACTTACTTGAGCAGTTTGTTGTAGTCGATATGCGGTGTTATCTTGAGAAACTTCTGGAGCGCGTTCATGGCGGCGGCGGGCTCGGCGCGCAGCAGCTGTCCGTCCAGGACATGCAGCTGGTGCGCGCTGAACTCCGCCAGCCACCGCTCCAGGTAGTGGCTGTACCGTCCCGGGTTCAAACATCGATTCCTGGGTGAAGATTAATCAATGTTATTTTATGTAAGTATTTTTTATTATTAAAAGAGTGACGTACGTGCATGCAGGAGTGATGTTAAGTAGACGGTGCAGCCCAATAGCAAAATTTTGACGATTTTCACGTGAGATGGGCAGAAAACGAGTAAGCAGCGTATTGCTTCTGATTTTTTCCGGTCAATCGAAAAGAGCGCTCAAATCTACGTCTATGATATTCATTAACCTATGTATCTGTATGTAAATACAGTACAATTGAACAAATAAAGTATTTGAAGTAGAATTTTTATGCCACATGATTTTAAATAGTTGCGAGGACCAATTATTATTTCGTGAGCAAAACAAGTTAACGCTAATCCTATATAAAAAAGGATTATGCAACTGAGCTAACTGAAAGAGTCTTGAGTAGCAATTCAAAAGAATGGTTTACGGAATGGAATATCGGGAAGCTGTCGCCTGGACGGTTACAAAGTGGGTGTAGTTGCAACCTACATTTTTTCCATTCGTGTTTCGACAAACTCTCAAAGTCAGTTAGGCAGTTCAATGGGGAATATTAAAGAACAACTTTATTCGGACTTTTTTACTGCTGTAATTTAAAAACTTGGTCTCGATGTTTCCATTTACGATTATTGGTATGCCGACCGAAATTAGAAGATGTAATAAACGGCCAAGCGTGAGTCAACTCGCGTAATGAGAATTTCGTTTCATTACAAAATCATTTTAATGTTAGTATTTATGCAAAATGTGTTTTTTCTTTTCAGTTCGGAGTCTTTGTGCAAGCCTATTGAATATTTATTATTTTACTTAAGTTTACACTATTATCATCCAAAGTTTGACGTTTGTATGTAATACTGTTTTTATGAGAAATCAGATTGAAAATTGATAAAACACAATTAACACCCCATTTTTGTCGTAAGAGCACACATTTTTCAAATTTCAACAGACTGTACATTACGGTTCAAAATATAAAATCCTTTAAAGATAGAAAAGTAGCAGATGTCCTTAGTGGAACGATAGCAAAAGTTTTTAACGATGTTAGTAATTACCTTGGTGCGTGTCTGCATTATGAAAAACCTATGAGAATTTGACCTCTGTACCTGTCTCCTTTATTGAAATTAAAACCTGTGACAGATTTATAGACAAACATTGATATGGGCATTGTAGTGAGGTCCCGTTGATCCTTTATACAAAAAACTTAAAAAATACGAAAAAAAAGTTTAATAATTAGTAAATTTAATTAGTGTTATTACAATGATGAAAATCTTAAAACTAATTAAAATAAAAACCTAACCTAAACAATCTAAAGGGAGTCCGTGCCCATGCGAAAAAGATGTACAAACACACAATCTGTAAAAGAACTGTTCAGTTACTAACCTTATAAGTGTTACTGTTGATTAGAATCATATAATAAATAGATATCGTAGAAATAATATACAGTTATCGTAAATAAATATACAGATATCGTAGTAAGTAATGTCTTGTTGAACCCTTTAGATATGGAAAACAATAAAATTTAACAAGATCTGTACATAAAATAGAGTCACATTTGTAGTCCTTTATACTTGAATAGATTTTAACAAGACCGTCACGAGTTTTTGAAGTATTCATTAACCGTAAGAAAAAATGATATTTTCAAACGAGCGGAAACGAATGACATACATAGTTGGTAAAATATAAACAACAAACGCGGAAAAACAATTTTCTTTGGAATTAATCAAAGGCGAAAGTTTGTAATTTGAAACAGCTGCAGTGACAGTGACAAATGAGGTGTCAAAACACTCTTCAGTAACATTTTAGTGAAAAAAATATACGATAGAACACACATATTCCCATTTTTCGACATACGAGCTGGGGATCGTCGCAATATGTTTACTCTACCGTAACAAATCCATCCCGGCTTCCGACACGTGAAACTTGACTGGAGAGAAAGTAAAAAAGTGAAAAGTTTGCCCCGTTATAATGAGCTCGTATCTTTATTTGTATTCTGTGATTGCATCTACACGACAAAAATATGTTTTCCTAAGTTGATATATTTTAGTTAAACAGACCAGGTGGCAGTTTTCTTTTATATATATAATGTAGATACAAAAATGGCGAACAGGTATTATTACATGTACTATGTACAAGGCACATTACGACATCACATTACAAATCTTTAAAATTCTCGGCTTCTATCTACTACTTAATATTTTATTATAACATATATATATATATAAACCTTCTTCTCTTGAATAATTCTGTCTATTGATACAAATCGCATTAAAATCCGTTGCTTAGTTTGAAAGATCTAAGCGTACGGATGGCGGTAACTACTTTGTTTTATAATGTAGAGATAGTCATTGACTAAAAGAGGGTTTTACGTATCGTGGTCATCGCAAAACTTCACAATTGATAAATTTACGTATATTAAACTAGTACAATTCAAGTTATTCAATTAAAAAACCTAGAGAGGTGTAAGGAGTCTGAAAATTTGAAATCGATTTGTACATGTGAATATCAAATAAGCAAAAGTGATTTAAGAAGAAAGTACTTACGAGCTGAAAGAAGATATACATCTATATATATTTACCTGAGATCCCGCAACGGCTTGGGAGACGAGTCGTTGGCTGTGATGACGGTGTGGAAGGTGTAATTGTTTGCTACCGGATCTCCGTGAGAACGGATGTGCTGGTACCACGAGTACGCCCTGTCACAATAAAAAATATATAAAGAAACAGGAAATGAGCGTACATTTTATAGGCGTTAGACCTGTACTTTGGCTGGAGAGACACTAAGGATGACTATCCGCCGAGATACAGTTATCGGTTGGAGAAATACAACTGTTGGGTGCATTTGCAAGTGATTTCTCCATCTTAGTTACTACTACGTTAGATACTGGTTAGTTACTACGGTCGACCTTATAATCCGCCGAGCAGTCACTGTGTATCGATGGAGAGGTATAGTTGTCGGGTGCATTTACAAGTGAGATACCCGCCCACCTTAAGCCTTAGGAGTAGCAATGCATCTATGTACCTGTCAATCATTTGTTTTAGTTTTTATTTTCACCAAAAGTCACAATTTGGTTCTTGAAATATTGAATTACCCGGATGTATTCATTTTCATCTAAAGGCTAAATATATTATATAAAATATATCATTCGATGTGTTCACAAGCAAATGTATTTGATAAATTCGAGGAATTATGGATTTTCATTAATCTTCTATCCAAGAACTGACCGCCGGGTGTTGTTTAAGCTTACTCTGAAATTTGATATTTCCGAACACAATCGGAAAACGGGACGCTATATAAGGTCTCATAAAATTGAAGTATTATCTTCCTTTTTATTACGAGTTCTGAATAGATAAACATTCTTTCTTTCAAATAGCTATGCAGTTTATGTAGTTTACGGTCTAAAGAACTGTCTTGCTTTACATAAACAACGTAGTTCTTATACAAGATGGAAAATATCATACACAGTTATATATCATTTAATTATTTGCAAAAGAACATTTAAAAAATAGTGTCGTGATTTAGTTACGATCCTTAATCAGATTCAGGAATATACCTAAATAAACTCCCGTTGTAGGCGAGATTTGCTATGTCTGTCATACAGTACGTTAAAGTTTATGTAAAATCCTTACATCGTAATTATAACATGTGTATGTATGACCATAAGACTATTAAGGGAAATATCAGAAAAACCGCGGGTCGTTAAATCAAAAAACACATAAGCATGTTCAATATTTTCTCAAGCTATGCTTTCCTTTGTTTTATATCATTATAATGCATTTGAAGTATCAGATTTACTGTGGGTGGCGTATCAATTTAATTTTGTTCACAAGCGCAAAACATGATCTGAGTGTTTATAAAATGCACATAAATATTTTTCAATCTTCTTAATTTTTTTAAACGACACTTGATTCGAATTGACCTTCCAGTACCTTTATTCACTTTGCATTAATTTAATAATTAAATTTGAGTTCTTAGACGAAACCTACAAGAGTTCGGAAACCAAAAACAAATGAGACAATTCGCGACAGACGCCATTTATTGAATTTTCACTTGGTCTAATTAAAAGCCTAAAAATAGGTCTGCTCCGTTATTAACTTCCTATCCGTCTAATATTTTAATATTAGCCAATTAGTATGACAGGGGCGATGTCCAGACGTAATTAATATTCTCAGATTGATTGATATGTAAATTGTGAGATGCCAAAGGTAACGTTTGTCTTAACTTTCCATCGGGCACTGAATATTAATATATAATAAGATCCACTGTAATGAAAATATGCTTCGATATTCATATCTATGACCTTATCAAGTATCGATAGAAAGATAAACTATAGCGAAATAACATGCCCATTACTTAGTATGTCCTGTGTAAATAAAATATGTATTGAAACACTATTTGCGAACTCCGGATTCAAAATTAAAATGTATGTGAACCATATTGGAAAAGTTCCGAATTTAAAATAAAGCAATATGTTTTGTGTGGATAAAACCTCATATATGTATTATCTATCGATGAAGTTGTACTGTATGGTATCAATTATTATATTTTATGTATATTTTAAATAGTGATCACATTTTGTATTATATAAGTGATATAATATAAAAACTTTACATAAAAATTCTAAAGGATTTCAATGCTATGCCGCCATAACAGATGAAGAAGGACAAGTACTCCTCTCTAGAACTAAATTTACTATATTTATTATTGAGAATTGTATTGATATTGTAAATCGCAGAATTATGATAATTAAATATATTGTAGGATCTAAGTACACAAATTTTATAGCAAGTTCGTTTATTCTTTATCTATAGAGGTTTTATCACGAAGTGTCTATGTCACCCCGCAGAGGCTACAGACTACTTGTTTTACTGCGCTAATTCGTAATATTATTTTGGTATCTTCGGGTAAAATGAAAGCCAAATTTTTGCAAACGGTTATTAAATATACCTATTGGCTGTTAAACAATACTGTCTTACAACTTTAAAGTTATAATTACGAATTTATAATAATAGTTGGTATAGTGTAATATGCTTTGGTCTCTTCTAGTCTGAAGAGTTCGCTCCTCGCTGTGGGACATTAATTAAGAAGCCAATGGTCCCACAAAACGGCGAAGTCATAGATAACTTGGGCCAAGATGAAACTGTATATGTGAAGTTGGAACTTGTTTAAGCGAAACAGTCCTGAATTTTAACTAACTTTAAAATTTAAAGTTAAATTTTCAAAGTGGATAATATATTAAAATAGTCAACCAACTCTGTCAACACGTCCGAATAAATAATTAGGAAATTATAAAGGGCACTAAATTATTCATACAGCTAAATCGGGGTAAGGGATTATCACAATCAATTACCAGAGTAAATAACTGAGCTGTTAAACCTCTATTATCTCTTCACTTTTTTCAACAACCCACTATATTAAGTTCTAAAGAGTTTTATTCAAAAGCACTCGCTATTTGCATGAAACATTATTTCTAGTTTTAAAACCTACTTTATTTAAAATCTGAGTAAAACTAGATGAATATTAATATTGAATTCTTCTTTTCCATGACCTCCATTCTAGCGCTATTTCAGTTTTTAATATTATAATAATCATTACCAGAAAATTAACATTTTTGATATAAAGAGACTTCATTGGAATTCATTTGACATACATTAAAAATTGTAGGATAATAACATTACATTGCTACAAGGTAGGAATAAAGAAGGGAAATGAAGGTTTGAAGATCGCAAACCATCGGAAAAGTTAAGCAACGTCTTCCCGACGTTGCTTTACAGTTAAGTTTTTTTGGTTCCTCTGACATCATTACATACTGTTTTTGCTAGAATACGCTTCATTTTTGTTGTTTAAAGGCAATTATTTATCCGTCGCTTATTTCTTTCAATGGATAGTGAGGTTAGATTAAGTTAGGTTGGAGGTTGTGGCGGTAAAAACAAAAAAATATGCATGTTTTCGTGCTTCGGAAACATTAAGCGGTCAATGGCATAAATGGCAGCCGTTAGACCTTGTCAGAGTCTTACAGACAGTTCGAAAATATCCAATAGGCGGGTTGGTGAATAATCCAATGTATATAGAAATTTCGTCACGATATTATCCACGACCGTTGAAGCAAATTACAAATAATATCCAATATGAATGCAAATTCGAAATATCTGAGATGTGTGCCAGGGATTCGAATCTCGGACCCTCCGTCTGACTCTAGAATTTTAAAGATAGCCTATCATTAGTAATATAATAATACTCATATTTATAGCATACAAATAATAACACTTAAGAATTTATATGTATATATAATTTAAAAAATCAACATTGATTTTTCTTTGTAAGATTGTTGAAATTCGTTGTAAAGACAACCCTCCTATCTGTAAAATGAATTTCGAGCAATATAATGTAGGGGAATAAAATTCATTTTCCACGGTAGATTCCCCAGGGAACGAGTATTCCCTACAGCTTCCTCAAAAAGGAACGGTTTAGATCGGACAAGTTATTTCATTATAGAACACATTTGTACATCGTTTCACAAGAACATTGTATGATTATATGGATAGGAAGTTTTATGAAAATAACTACTCTACATTTATACGTAACATTATGTTTAAACTTTAAATTATTTTTTATTACTCATAATAGTGTGATAACCATTTGATTACAATAATAATAATTAAAACCAGGGCTTTTTTGCAAATTTCCGTTAAACCTAATGAAATAATTAAAAAATATATGAAAAAGACTCAATTTATGATACTTTTGAAAAAAAAAAAAAAGTTTTTTTTTTATATAGATAAGTTAAAATTATCCAAATACAAAACATATAGACATACAATTTTCGAGAATTACCCGTGCCGTCAAAATAGAAGTTCCAAAAAAAGCCTGATTAAAACGATATATATATATATATAGTAATCTCTCCGTACAAACATAAAAAGATGGTGACGAACAACTCCAGAGATCTACCCACAGCAGAAACCGCTGAACCTATATAGCGATATATATAGAGATTTTGAATATAAGCTCTTTATATAAAGTCACTAAATGAATTTAAAATTTTACTGCTAAGGAGGTATTATAAGGGTACAAAGACTATGAAATTTTCAAAACATCAACTTCTGCGCAAGCCAAATCGCGGACAAAAGCTAGTAAACTAAAATAATTATAAGAAACTGACGGGATTCTTTGCTTTTTTCTTCTTGAAACGAGCTAATACAAGGAACTACAATCTTAGGTCATGTAACATCAAGTTACCAGTTATACGAACGGAATAATTAAGACGCGGGTGTAAACGGCTGGAGTCGCGTCGTGAGTAATATTTTTAAACATGAGCATAACCATAAAGCATAGCTAGTCACACATATAAAGATGGGAGAACTATAGTTCAACCGGGAAGGTATCACCGCTGCCTTCATAATCCGCCGTAAAACATTACATGTGTTTCGGTTGGAGAGATGCGGTTGCCGGTTACACTTTGAAGAGAGGGGACCATCTTAGTCCTCAGGAGCAGCAACGTATCTACGTTCGTACTCAGAATTTCGGTCGTGTTTGGTCGTACGTATATGTCTATGGGCTGCGACTACTTTACATCAAGTGGTTTGCATGCTCGTTTGCTACTCTTCTCCCATAAAAAAAACAGTCCCACTCATATAGCAAAGTTGAAAATAATAAATTATTATGGCATAAATTTTATATTTATACACAGGTAGAGCAACAAACACGTCACATCCAACTGAGCAGCGACCGTTTTGTATGTAAAAAAGATGGAAGTAAATATCGAACAGTACGCAAAACTTCATTCAGCCGGCATTCCGCGCTACGCCGAACGCTACGCAACTAGCTACGAACACAAAAATGGCTTCAATTGAACATGAGTTTTAGTACATTTTTTAGCCTAGGTATCCTTACTTTACTTATTTTTTGTAACGTACATGTTAACCAAATGTGTTACATGGGTTTGTAGTAGATAATATAAAAGAACATAAATGCTTTAAATTCATGAGAATTGTGTTTAACATCATATTTTTGAAATTGTGTCCCGTAAGACTAAATTTCTAAAATATCTTAAAATGAGATCACTGTGTATATTGAAAGAAATCGTTGGATTCTAAATGCTTTAATTAGGGTTTTAAGCTATTAAAGGGAATGAATGTTCCCTGAACCTAATTGTAGGCACTCAGTCCAATAGTGCCAATAATAACTTAAGCAGTTTTCTATTGCATATATTATGGCATTAGTAGAAAATAAATAATTCAATATTTATAAATAACACACCCACATATACATACACATACAGATACATTTGCACGCACACGGAGAGAGACATACTGTGTATGTTTATGTTTGTCTATATGTTTGTCTGTCATGTATCGCAGTACATTTATTTAACATTGCTACGAGTTTCGTAGCAGGAATGCATAAAGTTGAACTACCCATACAAACGGATACAGAATCATAAATTCAGTACATCTATGCCTATGATAAAAATGAACCACTCGCGTGACTGTACATGACATATATTTTACAAAAAAAGTTGTTTGCGGGACTGAGATTAACTAAGAATAGTTTTTTTATCGATTTATAAATTTTTATCTATCAGTTTGCTTGTTGGTTTATCTGTCTTTGAAATATCATCGAATCAAAACTACTAAATTGAGTAAAACTAGATGTTTCGTACGTATGTTGAGGTGAAATCGAGTCTTTATTATATTAAAATCGATTTGTTCTAACAGACTAAAAGTTATTACAATTTGAAGTCTAAAGCAATGACGGTGTTTGATAAAAACAGCAAAAGCGAAGACGCGGATACGAGTGGTTTAAATAAGGCCGGTGACAGTTGCCACTTAATACCTATCATTAATATTAACAACATGTTCAGAGCAAAAAAAATTAAAATAATACTTCACGTTTACCAAGCACCAGCTAATTGTAACTAATAATTTCGTTTGTATATTACCCAAATTAACTAAACGAACCACATAATTAATTTAGGTAACATAGTCATTAGTTTCTGTATAGATATTGTTTGGAATATCAAATGAGCTCGCATCATTTATGGATGTCATGTGACGACATTTTAATGAGCTTAGTCACGAATATCGTATTTATACGTCGGATTATGTTAACTAAAATAATTGCCATATTAGTGACTAGTACGGTTTTCAATTGAAATTGCAATGCGATAAATTGGCAATATAGAATACGACTATTGGATTTCAAACGTTTGAAACAGATATTTCAAAATATATTTAAAAAAACGTCTTTATATGTTAGAGTACCAAAGTAAAGGTCTTTGAACCTAGTTAGGCCAGATCTGAAGCATAACCAACTACGCTGCTCCGGTAAAAATTGGTGGCGATATGATTTAGGAGATAGGATAGATATAGGATATAGGATAGATAGGAGAAGTAAATTTTGAAGCTCTTATGAAAGTTAAACGGTAAATAAATAAGGATAACAGCGAACTCCAATTGTCTAAAGTACTAATTGACTAACGTAGATTTTTGTTAAATATAAAAAATTAAGTAATATAGGATTACGACCACCTGATGTTCAGTGGCCACCTAGGGAAATGTATAATTTGCCTTTAATAGTGTCACCGGAAACCGTTCTTATCAATCAAAACACAAGAATTGCTAAGGACGTTGATGGTACCTCACCAATCAAAATTCTATCACATATCATAATAAAACCATCAATTTATCAAAGTCTTATGTAAATCTTTTGAACGTCGACAAGAAACAAGATACTGCTTCTCACCAGATAATCCGTCTGCCTTTTCGTCATGCCAACAATTTAATATATAATTTAAAAAAATATCGACATTTCGAACCACGCAACCGTTTCGAAATGTCGCCAGTTAAAATGGTTAATCACGAGCACACATTATAAAGTTATAATAACATTAATATGTATGAGTACCTACGTACATATTTCCGTCAACATTTGGCATAATTTGATCTTCACAACAGATAACTTTAAACTTTTACTACACTACGGATCCAGATAAAATAGCGGAATGAAACGGATTTCAAATACTTTCCGTTCAAAGGATTTATTCACTTCTGTATATTTCACAACCCTATTACTGCGTATAGCTCTCAGTGAATGCAGAAGTGAGTCTAGTTGGAGGATCCAAACATGTACTCTCATTTAAAGTTCCCGATACAATCTCTAAAGCAACTCTGGCGGATATCGATCCGGTCGTGCAGATAAAATAGGTTACATTTATTGAGAAAAGATAGACAGACCCATACAGTCTTTTTTTATTTGTTAACCGCAACGAGTTAGCGTAGCGGGAGGCGGCACTAAACTGGAGCTGTATTTTCTAGGCAGAAGATGCGTGGACAATTCACTGAAATATTGTACTTTTGAGCATCCGTGTAGCATCGACGAATACACAGACTTAGTTTCCACTCAAAGACTTGTAGCGCCGACGTAAACACCGCATTTGTGTTCGCCCGTAATCCATACAAATTTGTATGAACACATTTGTGTATTAGCAGCAAACGCGTTATGCCAAGTAGTACACAGCAATTGTATACGCCGCAGGGAACGTGTTAAAACGACACCCTACATGTAATTTAAAACTGTAGTACCTTTTTGATGTCGAAACATTGCTGAAGAGCGTGCAGGCTACCTGCACAAATTATTGCAGCCCATAGAAATAGACACAATTTAAAATAGGACTGAAGTCCTACCAGAACTTGTACATACATAGATGTTACTCTTAGTGACTAAGATGGTCGCATCGCTTGTAAGTGTACCCGGCAATGAAACCTTTACAAAGACAATTGCTTCACAACATATTGTGAGCGAAGCTGTGGTATCTTTAAAATAGAACAAAAATTTATGATTTACAATTTCATCCTCAACTATGTTTCCATCCTCGACTGTGACATACTCACCTTTTAGAAGGAGATATGAGGATGGCGATAACTTTCGCGTTTGGTAGCAGCGCGTGCGCACGTCTCGGCACCAGGTCTCCGTCGAAGTATGTGGCGGATTTCTCAAACGTCATCTGTGTAGTGTTGCCAGCGTTCGGCGGGAAGAAATTCAGGTACCTGTTGGAATGAAACCATTATTCAATTACCGTTCCGAAGTACGTGTTGATTTTGATCACTTTTGTTCACATATTACCTTAACTTTACTAGAATTAGAGATTTTTTTATCTCCCAAACGTTTCTCCAATAATCAAAAAAAAAAATGCAATGCAACAATTCATAACCCCGTTCATTTAGACATTGGTAAAAATATTAATCGCTTTCGACACTCACCGTAACATATAATTTTAGATATTGTAGGTACCCTTAAAATATTTGAAACGTACGTAGGTATCGAGAAAACATACATAAATTTTATATTTATTTATGCCTCTGATAAACATGAAAACATATATTCTATTATGAACACATAATAATTTCAATTTAATTTTGGTCAAAAACAAACTTTTCGTATATTAGAAGGAGGTGACTAACCGACCCTAAGATAGATATGTTCTTTATATAGAGTAAGTGAGCACTAAGAAATTTTGGAAATTCCACTACTAAGGAATGAGAAGAACAAAAGAATGAAACAGTTGCGCAAGGAAAGCCGCGGGCAAGTATAACTAAACTTAAAAACAAAAAGCTACATGTAGAGATGATCAACTTTTAAGCTTGACTCGTAAGTTTTAATTGGTAACTCAATGGGGTACGTCGTTACATGCAAACTAAATTCCTAAAGCGAAAGTAAAAACAATTTTGATAAACAAAGGAGGTGGTACACAAACAAGCCAACAAAAACAATGTTGTCGTGCAAAAATGTTATCGAACTTTTCCGCGTTCGACTAGCCCCCTAGCGTTAAAGTTTAAAGAGTTTCAACTGAATTGTCTACGTCTTTTCAGTGTTCAGTGTACACAAAAATAGATTCTCCTTATAAAAAGCTTTTTCTATGCTAATGATGTTTGAGTTTAATTAGATCAACTCTCGTTAGCGCAGTTGGTTGCGCTATCACGTTACTTTTGCTACACATTTACTAGATAGGCAACCCTATATTGTAATGTAAAGCGGTGCAGGTAACTCAAAGTTAGTTTTGCCGAGCGCCGTAACAAAACTACTGAATTATCCTCTTTTAGTATCGGAATAAACCACTCGTCACACGTACTCTGGGCAAACGTTAGATCACGAAAAATATTAGTAAATGACATATTTTGACCAGCATTCCAAAACTTATATATTTGCAAAAATGCTGTAATTGTAAAATGTCATTTGTATATAAGAGACTTTCTCTTGCTATTTCTTTGTCGTGGCAAAAATATCTCACAAAGCGATGGTGTTATACACTCCAAAACAAAATCATAAATAAGTGCACGTTATATCAAAAAAACAATTAAATATTGGTATATCGTCAAGGCCTGATTTATACTGTGACTGTAAATAATGTAATTTGTCATATAAATAATTTCATATCATTTATTATTGAAGGTTAATCGGCAGCCGGCGTAATGCGGTGGTAAACATATTGGTCCGATAAGCAGAAGATTATATTCCCAGGCAGGTATTTAATGATAAATTTAAACTTTTCTCCTCGGTCTGAATATTTGCTAACATGTCTTTGCATCTGGTACATAGAAAATCTAATTGTAAGGCTGTGAGTGTAGAAAGTATTATTTATTATGTATTTAAGGGAAACAGATTATGATCACTGCGATATGATTCTGATTTCAAATCTCGGCTAAGAAAACGTAGCCACTACATTTTCTTACACACTACATTTATGTCAAATGTCTGCTTATAGTAAAATCCCTAGAATTTAAATAATGCACTACATTTCCGTTACAAGACCTTTCAGATATATATACATTGCTCCATTATATTGAATAGTTTCCTAGTTTCTTATAATAGCCGTATTATTGGGAGTAGGGCGAGTGCCTTAGTACAACGATGAAAATTGGAAATTATGTAGCCGCCGTATTCACGGGAACTACTGTAGGCATTTAATATGGCAAAGTAATACCGTTATGTGGGTCAAATACTGAATGTATTCAGTGAGCGTAAATGAGAAACTTGGGAAGGTACGCTACGTAACGGACTGTATTGAAATTTCAAAATTAGGTTTTAACGTTATTTCGATAAATTAATAAACGTGTTAAACCAACAACATGTATTAATTAAATTTCTAAATCTCTTTGATTTTTAGATAGAACCCATATTAAGACTCACGGCATGGTTCCTCCCAACATAGGGATAGGTCTGAAGTAAATTCGAAATAAAATAGAGTTGAAGCATAAGTTTTTTGTTTCTACTCCGTTACTTTAATTGATACTTCGTAATTTGTTATTACACGTTATCCTTTGTAAATATATGTAATAAATGAAGCCGGCTATTCATTTATTCCCCATTATACTTAAATATTTAAAATATATCCTACAAATAAGGCACAATTGATAATTCTTCCGATGTTGTATCATCGCTGTCTTCATAATCTACCGTGAAGTCAACATTTTATTACTCAAGAGACGCAAGAGAGATTCCTAGACGCACTTCTTACAACTTCAAAGAGAACTTAGTTTTAGTTTGAACATGGACGTCTATAGGCCGCTTCTTTGGGTGTAGATGTATATGTACATCGCTCATCTAGTAATATATTGACAAAGTTACAAAAATATTTAGAAGTCGTTATCCTACCTATTTGAAAGTTTTCAAATTATATACTTACAAAAAAAATGGCATAGTTTTCCCAGTGAGTCAAGACGTTCAATGTTGTTATCAAAATTAATTCATACTTTTACTTCAAACATTCCTTTAATATTTGATTCTTGCATTGCCCTCATAATTCGCCGTAAAGCATTTCTTGTGTTTTGGTTGGAGCGGTGCGGTTGCCGGCTACACTTTAAGGCGAGGCGACCATCTTAGTCCTCAGGAGTAGCAACGCATCTACGTTCGAGTTCAGATAGGATTATGGTCGTTTTTGTGGTTGTACGTGGATGTCTAAAGGCTGCGACTAGTTAACACCAGGCAGTTTGCATGCTCGTTTCCTACTCTTCTCACATAAAAAAATGTAAATTTCGCTGTGGATGTGCCGATATATTACATATACGATATGCTACGACAGCTTAATGTAGCTTGCACGCTCAATTGTTTTAATCAATAATAATATAAAAAAAGTTATTGTATCGCTACAACGTAGCAAACAGCAGTTTTTTATATCCGGTAGATACATCGGAAAACAAGCATCAACTGTATATCCCTCAAAAGGGTCACATGGTCACGTACGAGCACACATACATACATACTGCAGAACGAACTTTAATCCCTCCAACACAAAAACTAAACATAGCGCGCAAACATGTTGCATGTAAACACAAAGAAACTGATTGGATTCCACTCGATTCGCAGTACAATAGTGTCGCGATTTACAACTGTTACAATTCGACTTGTATTCCTTTAAATAAATCGAGGGGAAAACTCGTGAGAATGTATCAACGTGCACTCATTTGTACTCGTTCTCGATGTTGACCCAACAATTTTTATTTGCTAATGTTGACCCAAAATTTTTTATTTGCTACGCTCCTTTGCTGGGTTCAGATATTTCCTTAGAAGATGTCTTCCACCAGGTTAAGTGTGGATTGGCAGACTTCAGACACCTTAGAAAAATTTGTAGAGAAGTTTCAAACATGTAGGTTTCTTCATAATATTTTTCTTCGTCGCTAAAGACCGAGTTATCTGATATTTAATATCTAGAAAGTGGTAGAAGCTGTAAGAGCTCGCCCGGGGCGGCTCCACCGCCACCCTCATGACCGTAAAGCAACATGTTCTTCATGTATTGTGTTTCGGTTGGGGAGGTGTGGTTGCCGAGTAGTCATTAATGGAGGCGACCATCTTAGTCCTCAAGAGTAGGAACGCTTCCGCATCCATCTTTAACTAGAACCTCTGTTCTATTTTAGATTGGACGTGGTTGTCCATGGGCTGCAGTGAACACTAAACATCAGGTGGGCTGCACACTCGTTTCTTACCCTTTCAATATAAAAAAAGACAGTTTTCACGTATAATCCTTCTTATTCTGAGAGGAGACGAGGGCCTAGCAATGGAACGTTAATGATAATTGATAATGATGTACCTGAGATTTTTTATGTCAGAAGATTCACAAAGTAGCATGCAGGCAGGATGTTAAGTAGTTACTGCAGCCCATGAATATCCACATACAACCTCAAACAGAACTGAAGTCCTATCTGAACATGCAGATGCATTGCTACTATAGAAGACTAACACGGTGGATTATGAGAGTTGCGGTGGTACCATCCCGGTCGAAATATAGTCTTACCAAGAAATAGATGATCTGCTAATGATCTTTAAACGACATTTCAAAAGGTTAATGAATGTAAGGATGAGTGAATATATGAGGAATATAAAATAATTCCAACACATATTAATCTACACACTGGTATTGCGATATCCGCAATGAATTAATAAAATATACGAATAGTAGGTACAGGGTAATAAACGAATTTATTGCATGGAATTGTACTCCTTACGATTAAGTCATACCTACGATAAAGGAAGACGTTTTATTAACACTCCTACAATCATGGCGCGAATTTGATTACTCCAGTATGACGTAGGCGTCAAAGAGAAAATTTACAAATTAATTTTAATGTAATAGCTTGATATTTATTTACAATCTGAAGCCCACATAGCGCCGAGATAAATAGATCAAAAATGGCTTTGAGGCGTACATAGTCACAATTTTATGATATTTATTTTTGAGAGTTTCATTAGATTTCTTACAATTACAATTTACATTACATTACAATTGGACCCAGAGGAAGGAATTATTTACATCTTTTTGAATGGATAAGTTGTTATATGCCCTCAACGCTTCTTGATCACCATCAATGCAGACAAAGTACTATCTGAGGTACACAGGTCGTAACAAAGGACCAACCGCTAATGACATGAATTCTAATTTTTAACACGTTTTTATTAGCTTGGATTATATGTATGTAAGTAATGGAATCTTTGAGCATAATTTTGACCAATTTCCAGATGTCTCATTAATTTGAAACTTTGCACACGTATCAAGGACCGATGACAATGCAATAATATGAAATAAGTGAAATAATTAATAGTGAAAAAAAAACTAAGAAACACGTTTTTATAAAAAATCCAACTAAAAAAAAGTATAAATAATACAAAACATATTGTGATTTAAAAAAAATTGTGGGATGCTTTTTCCAGTTATCTATTGATACCATGCACCTCACGCTTTTTTACATTGATTTTTTTAATATTATATATTTTAAAGTAGGACGAGTAGTTGAATACTATAATATATAATTTAGCATAATACTTATAAGGTATCATATCAGATGAAGCGACGCGAGTTACTGTAATCACGTACTCATATTGTACGTGTTCGTTAGCAACTTGTCAAGACGACAAGTTATTAATGAACCTTTTACTAGTCATGTTGAGTTTTACTGAATATGACTTTCCATTTTATATATCGTACTATGAGACACGTAACATCTTACTGTCTTACAGAAAGTTTTTTTTTGTACTGTCGTGGCTGAGTAGTACGGTTTAGTATCCGGATTTATGCCATTTTTTATTACGAGAAATAAACGAGCATACACTCTTACCATTAGGTAAATGGTCGCTGTCGCCTATATCTGTGGACTAAGTTCATGTAGAACAGAAATAGCACAAGTCGATAACTACGTATATATAAGAACTGCTTCTAAGTATTACTATGTCGCCTAAATGGCGAAGACATATATGAATATCCTTACAATTCTTTAAGGCCTTACTAATTTTTAATAGTATAACGGTTGCTACATTAGAACATTAACATCAAAGGTAGAGCATCCAACGTTTGGTTTAATTTCCCGCTTAATTTCATTGCATTTTTTATTTATATGTAATTAAATAGTCTCTATCTTTAATTTCTAAAAAAAATTGTTATTCCAAGTTCCTGAGTTGTTTTATTGATATTTCTTTTATTTTTTATGCCAAATATTTTAAGCACTTAAAAATGAGTGTTCATAACTATAAGTTTTAATCATGCGAAACCTGCGTTGAATTAATAAGTCTGCAATATATCTATCGAATAAATATCTGAGTGACGCGAACTCACTGTAATTACGTACGCTAGTAAGTGCGCATTAATATTACGTCTTGCTCTAGTGCGTTCATATGTGTCTTTGGTTTGTTTTTTTATAATTATTATTAAAGAGTAAGAAACGGGCATGCAGCCCACCTGATGTTAATTGGTCACTGCTGCCCATGGACAACCACGTCCAATCTCAAACAGAACAGAAGTTCTATTTAAGGACAGACGCTGATGCGTTCCTACTCTTGAGGACTAAGATGGTCGCCTCCAATAATGTGTATCCGGCAAACACACCTCCCCAACCGAAACACAATACATGAAGAACATGTTGCTTTACAGCTGGTTATGAGGGTGACTGTGGTGCCGCCCCGGTCGAGCTAACGGCTCTACCACCTTTAAAACTTTTAACTATGTACTATCAACGCTCCCTGCTATTTTATTGAACGAACCCGCCAATCATGTTCCATAAGACTAATTAATTCGTTGAATTATAAGCTTATGAGATATCGAATAATATGAGACGGGTGGCGCGAACTCGCTGTAATCACGTACGAACAGTGCGTGTGCATTAATAATGTGTCTTCCTTTGCCACGCTTAGTACGCTCGTATTATCGTCATATGTCACTGTAACATTTATAAGGACCTGCTACAGTTATTTGGTTCGAAATTCATAACTTCCAGAGATCCGTAATACGACTGGATATCATGTGCAGTAATAATTCATATAGCTGTAGATTAATTCAGTTATCTAGCGTAGATAGAAACAATTTAATTAAATTTGATCATAAATTATGAAGTAGTTTTATTAAGAGACATAAATGAAGAGAGATGGAGCAATTTAATTAAATTAAATCATAAAATGAACAATATGCTTAAATGATAAGAACTTTTAATTTACGTGTATGGATCTTAGACCTGGAACTTATCGCGGAAATACACACATTATGTCTAAATGAAATGGGGTTTTCACGAATAGACAGGGTGATTCAAGAGAAAGTTTTATGTATATTAAAGTAGAAAAAAGCCGAAAATTTCAAAGATTTCTAATGTGATATCGTAAATACACCCATGCGGAACCGTGGCTACTTTTTAGTATTCAAAATCAAAATCAAAATTATTCTATTCAAAGTAGATTCTTTACAGAACTCTGCATGAACGTCAATAAAATACCAGTGACTCGTATGCTGTTTCTTTTAGGAGAAGAGACGAACAGGAGTACGCTTATAAAAGTTATTGACGCTTACCAATCCAGACCCTTGAGGTAGTTGTTATTATTAAAGAACTGCAGCTCCTCGTACGTGGTCGCGCTGGGCAAGTTGGGCACGAGCGCGGGGTGCATCGCCAGGAACGTGTAGAGCGCCGTGCTGCCGGTCTTCTGGGGCCCGATCACCAGCACCTTGGGCAGCGTGCCGCACCACTTGCCCTTCGACCATATTCGGCGGTGGCGGATGTCGTCGCATGGGTTCTGGGACACAAGTATCCAGTTAAGTACACTTACATACATACATGCTTTCGGAATAATAGATACTTATTTAAAAATGAAATTTTTAATTTGCTTTCGGCTTGTTTAAAATACATTTCAATATTACACAAAAATATATTATATTATATAAACATGAATTGTCTAAATTATATTATTTTACATTTAGTTAAGTTTTCATCATATTAAAGGTGCGATGAAGGTTTAAAGGTGGGAGAACTATAGTTCGGCCGGGGAGGTACCACTGCCGCCCTGATAATCCACCATAAAGCATTATTTGTGTTTCTTTTGGAGAGGTGCGGTTACTGGCTACACTTAAAAGCGAAGCAACCATTTTAGTCCTCAGGAGTAACAACGTATCTACGTTCAAGCTCAGATAGGATTTCGGTCGCGTTTGTGGTTGTACGTGGATGTGTCCGTATACATCCACGTACAACCAACTGCCCGTGCTGCTACTACTTAACATCAGGTGGTTTTCATGCCCGTTTGCTACTCTTCTCACATAAAAAAAAGAAAAGTGTGGCGACTATCTTCAATATCAGGGACTATTACCAGCAGCGCATCTGTAATCGACGTCAGGTGAGATCTTGTTGTAAGTAAGATTGGAGTTCATGCGTGGCAACAGCCACTAACCATCAGAAGGACCGAATGCTTCTTTGCTACTTAAAAACTATCATCTCTGAAAGTCTTTAGGGTATCAGAGCCTAAACAGCACATACTAAATAAGTAACCCTTACGATTTTTTCAACAGCTGGTGATACGAATGGTGTGTTTTGTTTTTAACGATTAGGTTACGATAGCAGAAAAAAAAATATGATGCGTGGCACAATGAAAGCAACGCATGGGTCGACCTCAGCTGGGACTCATGAACCACGCGGGGTCATTACAGAAGTTCAATCGTCCGAAAAATTGGCCGATTCCGGACTTCAAGCGTGAAAGGTCAACATTTTTACACCTGGACTATTAATATTAAGGCTATAAATACTCTTTAACGTCCCTCATGCTACGCTTATATGGGTTTAATACGCGGAGGTTCGCGGGTTCTATTCCGCGGTAAACAAATATCTTGTAACTTTCCCTGCGGCGTACAAATGTGTATTACTTGGTGTAACGCGCTTGCGGCTTGTACACGCCTGTGTTGTACATATGTACAAATATATATAGATTACGAACGAACACAAGTGTTGTCTTTACGTCGGCGCTACAAGACTGAAGACGGACATTAAGTCTGTGTATTCGTGGATGCTAAACTGATGCTAAAAATACAATATTTGTGTGAATCGTCGGCGTATCTCCAGTCTAGAGAAAAGAAGTTCTATTTAGTGCCGCTTTCCGCAATCCTGACGTAATACATATGTCGGAGTGGTGTTACAGGTGATCGATTAGAACGGGTATCTTCAACTTTAGACATTATTTGTAGGCAAAATGTGGGTATACAGGCAATTAACAAAGATATGAAAGCCACTCAGCCGATTTATTATTCACAAACCACTTTTTAAAGAATTATTATAACGAGACGTAAGACAGTTCCGGGATGTGTTGTTCACACGGCGGCTTGCTACTCAGTAAGCGATTCCGCTGCGCACAGCACGACCTAGACTCTGTCGTAGCGCCATCTTGCCCCGATAACGCTTGCGGCTCGTTTATCAATTCAACTCCC
>DWON01002093.1:0-21786 GCA_018251015.1 Phocides pigmalion okeechobee
TGATCTATACATTATAATTATTAATATTAATTAATAGTTATTAATTAGCATTATTATTTACTTTTGTATTAATTTAGAAATTTTAAATGTAATTAGTCGATATTTGACTCTTAATGATAAAACTATATAAAGGGGGTAGCAGATTGTTAAAGTGCATTCGAGATACAAGTAGGGGGTAGGACGTTGCTCTGTCCGTTAAATATACTAAGTATCTGTAAAAATTATCTCTGCGTTTCATTGTGTAAAAGCCCACGACTGTAACAAATGCTTTATTTCAGGCATGTATTTACTTGGATATTATAATAACCTTATTAAAATAAAATCTCTCAAACAGCGCCAATTTGCCCCATTATGATGTGACCTGTATGTACCCTGCAGCGAGTTAATAAGAGGTAAATGATCAGCCCTCGATTTGAATTCTGAGTCACAAAAGTCAAGTCAAAACAAAACAATGTAGTTCATATAGAAATATAAATATAAAGTGCCATGAAATTGACGAGAACATTGTCCACCATATTTGATATATTTAGTCTGACACTTCAGAAGCTCTTTGTCTGTTCCATTCATCCCGGGGGAGCCTAATTTATTACTCAACTTATGCTATAGATGGATGGATGTCTCTGGAGACATTTATATAAAACTTTCACCTATATCTCTAAGGTCACAATGTCTACAACAATGCCCTTGGGTATATGAATATCTGCTCTTTGTGATAAACTGTTTTTGGATCTTTATACCTTTCTCTCTGGCAGCCATCTTTTGTATTCTCTAGATTCCGCTCACGTTGGGGAGAGGCTATCTTAGTCCACAAGAATACCAATATACGACTTTAAAGGACAGTTCAGTTTTGTTTGAGCTGTATGTGGACGTCCATGAACTAAAGCTGCTTAATACCAGGTGGCCTGCTAGCTTGCTTGCTACTTTCCTCACATAATAAAATGACTGAGCGAATGACAGTAAAATTTCAAGAACATCTCTAAATATTATAAAACAAAGTTCCCGGTCGTGTCTGTCTATCTGCCTGTTCGTGATAACTCAAAAATTGCTGGACGGATTTCTCACAATTTTCAACAACAGGTAGATTGCTTCCTGAGGAAGATTTTGGTGCATAATAAGGTAATTTTTTTTTGTGAATTGGGAGAGAAATTAAATAGTTAAATTCAATATAGTAATTCAGTCGATGTTCGAATTAGATGTTTCTAATTGTTAGTTTTAGCAATTAGGAAATGATTGGCTGTATGTATGAAAGAAAAATAATCTAAGTAAATAAAAACTCTATTACCCGAGCGAATCTGGGCCGGATCGCTACTATTTACTAAAGCAATCCAAAATCGTCATGAGTGAAGATTGCCTAGGTACTTACTTAGTCCGTCTGCGCAAAGAACTATTTCGGTCGACCATTAGCAGATTTCTCTTTAAGCCGCTGCGTAAATTACATGCAATTTGCGAAACTATTTTCCCGCTACCGAAACTTTCCTACGTATGATATTTCTTACTTTTCTGTTCTCTAAATACGAACGAACGTTTACGTATACGTTCTAGCCACTATTAAAACGATATTTCCTAATTAAAAACTAACTGTTTTCGAAACTTACACCGACTTTTCATATAAACGGAGAACATTAGAAGGAAAGGATCTTTTACTGTTATTCGATTCTAGTATTACATACTATTTATTATGTTTATTTGTATAATTGTAGGTCAATTTATTCGTTTTAAAGATATAATTTTGTTTAAAATTGTCATACTAAGTACATGTTTATTAAGTAAAGTAAACAACTTATTAGCTTTATTGTATGTTCTGAAAAGTAAGGATTTTGTTATTACCCCCTCTACGGCTACAAGCGATAAATTTGAGTAACGCCATAAATATAGCGTAATAAACTCTCCTAGACGTTGTCTCAATGTATGGGTTTTTAAATTTGTTCAAGTCAGACAAGTCATTTTTACGTAATATTGTAAAAAACAGACAAAGATATAAAAATAGGTACAAAAATATATATTGGATCACATGTAAATGTCTTGATTCGTGGATTAAGTTTTTTTCACTTCTAACTTTAGTCGGAAAGTGGAATCAATACCATAACACAATTAATAAAATATTAAATGTGAACGACCGTTGTTTCTTTAGTACGTTTTTTTAAGTGAGGACAGTACCAAACGAGCATGTATTTCGTTAATGTTAAGTGTTAAGTAATTCATGATAAGTAGCCTCTGAAGTCCATACACATCCGTATACCACCTCAAACAAGACAATCGCTATTTGAGGTTGTACGTAGATTCGTTGCTACTCCTAAGGACTAAGATGTACATCTCGCCGTTAAGTGTAACTGGCAACCGCATCTCTCCAACCGAAATACAAGAGTTGGTTTATAATGAATTATGACACCAATAGAAATATAGTTTTACCTATCAAAACAGTATTATTTATATTACAAATTCTTCTATTACACAACGTTACTATATAAATAAAGATGGGTACAACGTTAGACTATAGTTAAATAATGTAGATCAACAAACAGGATTTGTCGGGCGCCAGACGTGCCCTCGAATTAATTGGGCTCCAGGAACTCAAAGTTTAACTTGTAACTCTTATGTTAGACGGAAACTTATTTCATGTACCTTGCCTGCTTTTCTCAATTTACTACGACATTTTACTAGATCTATGGCCTATTGACCTTGACTACTAAGTAAGATGTGGCTTCGATCCACATTCAGAACAAATATTTGTGTAAACAGTGTGAAAAATTATTGTGTCTGGCTCTTAAATATACGATTACATAACAAGAGAAATATCTAGTGTTACATATTTTAGAATTCATGTGAATTAATAAGAAAATGTTACAAGCAGTGACGTAGTGTTTAGGGGATTTTAGAGACAAAAAACGTACTATATATGTTAAACGAAATATTGTAATGTGATTGTTAGTATTTACGCGACCATAATTGGGCTCATTAAACGACGTACGACGCTGTCTTTTGTTTCACGACCTCAATCCTCGTTTACAAATCCTTCTTTAATATGTGACTTAACATTTAACGTAATTAATATTTAACATTAGATACGTATATGTTAAAATATTAAAGAAATATTGTGAGGTTACGAGTAACAAATTTCACAGGTATCATTATTAACCTGTCTCACTACTTAAATTAAAATAAATTTAGGTCAAAGTCCTTGTGTATTAGATATTATATCATCCATAGAATATACTTACGAAATACCGTCTCTTATTAGTTTATTTCTCTTATTTTCACTTAATTTTTTTATAGTGGTTTCTTTCATTTTTTTTTCAAAACCTTTTTTCCAAATCGCATCTATGATGGTCTAATAGTCTCCGCGTAAAATAGTTCTGGCATAGACATGAAAAATTTATCATTCCTTTTTTTAACCTTTGATACGGAAACAAAAACTAAATAAGACTACCGTGTCTAGAACATACGTAAAATGTAGTAGTTACTAATTCGAATCAACATGTCCCTATAAAGGTATATTTACACCTCAAACAAAACAGCAGAAGACTGAGAAACAGCCATTAAGGATTTGCGGCATCGTAAATCTGTCTCCAGAGACATTCCGGATCCTTTGTCATTTATCCGCAAAATGTCTCCACGAGGCGCTCAACTATTTATAACTTCGATTATGTCAATAGAGTAATCCGGAAAGTAAATTTGCTAACTGTCAGTTAGTAGTTGAAATACCAGTACTGGTTATTTTCTAGTCGAAAACAATTTTTGTCAGCGAATAGTGTTTCTCCATGCATTTGCAGGCAGCGACTCTAGTGGCACGTTTGTGAACTAAGAATTGAAAGTAAAAGTTTTTCAAAATCAGCATTTTACTACGAGTTTTCATACTTGAAATCGTTCATTCAATATACATTTATTACTGCATAACATGTATTTTAAATTATAGTAAGTAGTTATTCTTTATCAGAGTATTTAATATCAGCTACTTAATCTGCGTTATTTTAATATTAACAACAATGCTTCCCTCACTTTTCCACGGCAAGAAAACACATAGCACTAAATGCGTAGTGTTTTGAAATTCTTAGCTTCTTAAAACTTTTATAACTTTTTATTAAACGAAGATATTGTAATGATTTTTAGATAACGTAAGTGTCTAAGTAGTAAATTTATTGAAAATGCAGTGTTTGTGTGATGTCATTTTTTTGTATAGATTAGAAACAATATTATACGTTTATTTGCCCTTTTTATCTATACATTTGTGTGAGAAGGGTAAAAAAACAAAAGTTACAATGACGGAATTTTGTTTTATTTCTCAGAAGGCATGTTAATATATTCCCAACATGCATCGATTTTAAAAGCACATGCATATTCAACAAGCTTATTGTTATTAATGATGAAGTATCGTGGTAAAATTCAAAGGTCTCATTAGACCTAAAACAACATTAACATTTAGCTTATTAAAACAAGCCCCGATGAAAATCAGTAATCGGCGCTATTGTATTCAACACTAGCTTGTTCCCACGGCTTTGATCCTCTAGTCCATATTTGAAATTTTAATACAATATAATATACTCGTAAGTCGATTTTTCAAAGTTGTTGTTGTTGAATTTTCAAAATTCCTTTCATCTTTGAATCAGTCAGTCATCTGTTATAAATGTAGATTTAGGATTTTTTAGAAACCTTAGAACCATACAATTTTAGTTCCTACTAAAACTTATTACTGAAATTATTAACTAAAATTCTTTTTTTATAAAATGGATGTAGCACACAAATATGAAGTTAATTTGATGATACATGGCCACTACTGCCTATTGTCCATGTTCAACTATCTCCATAAAGAATAAAGGTATTATTTGAAGTCGAACATAGATGTGCTGCTATTCCTGGGGACTAGCAGGTGGTCGCCTCATTTATCTCATTCATTTGAGAGCCGACAATCACACTTTTTCCATAAAGGGCTAGTAAGTTTATGCTGAAAATGATTGTGGTGGTGGTACTGCCGCGGTCAAACTATATAGGTACATAGCTTCTATCTTCGGCTAAATTTATTTCCTAAAGTATGTAATATAAAACCTCTGTCTCTATAATGACAGACTGAGACATAAGTTTAAGGAATTTCAATTAACTTTTTAATCTAGCATTCGATACCTTACTTAATTGAAAAATTCAAAAAAGGTTCTCGAAAAAGTTCTTTTACGGTTGGGCTCACTTTTAATTACAGATCTTAAGAACAGATTGCGGAGTTCCTTTGATAGTTTTATCGCCTGCGAAGACATTGAATTAGTAGAAACGTACTGCTCTGTTTTTGTTTCAAAAGAAGAATCACCAGCTGAACATGATTATCACGTAGCGAATAGCCTTACGACTTGTAGAGATTTTGATTTTTTGTAGATCTTTAAAGACATAACTATAGTTCGACCGGGGAGGTACCACTGCCGCCCTCATAATCCGCCGTAAAGCATTACTTGTGTTTCAGTTGAAGAGGTGCGGTTACCGGCTACACTTCGAACCGAGGCGACCGTCTTAGTCGTAGTTTACTGCGGATGGTGGTGATATTTCGCCGGTCGAACTGTGATTTTTGACAAACTCAGGAATTGTCAACACTTCACGGGACTGAACGTTTTAAGCCGTCCATTTCGGAGTACATAACTTTACCATTAAATATAAGCATCAATTGTTGTTCTTAAAATAGAAAATAAAAATGACACTTTTAACTTATTTAAGCAAAAACACTTGTAGAAATAAAAACGCTTGGAACCATTCACCACTTGACCGCTTGACTTTGTATTTTCCCCATCGCTGTAGTATACTCGTTTTCCATTCGGAGGTTCCGGATTACATCCATCGTTTTCTACTCAAAGGATCCGGTTAGGCATACATCTGAATCATATCTTTACGTTTTTAGTACACAGTATTTATCTAATTTCACTGACTAATCCGTACCGTTTTACGTTGTGACTTCTCTAACATTTTTTTTATTCTTTACTATACTTATATATATTTCTTTACACTATAAGTTTTTTTAGTGTGCATATATTAATGTGTAGTAATGATGTATTGAAATTTAATATTTCAGGATAAACGTTGAAAGGTAATCAGGTCAGTGGTTCTTCCTATGTACTATTAATGAATATCACAGATTATATATAAAACAAATATAGCCCCTCGCAGAGCGAACTCTGATTCATTCCCACACCCTGAGCTTACTATTGTTCCCGTGATCACCCAATAATGTAAATAAAGGCATTTAAATGTATACCTCCGACTTATAAATGTACTATGAAGTGTTTTCCAGAAATTTAAAAATATGTTTTTTTTTGCCTGCTTGTGTTGACTTTAACAATTATTATTTTATTTATAGATGCACAATGATGATAATCTTAAAACGATTTATAATAAAAACATAACCTAAACCTTGTTTTTAGTATTTCAAACAGCGAAATAAATTGTCAGAGTTATATAAATTCAAACGTTGCCGGTATTTTATAATTATGTTTGTGTTTCAAACAAAGTGCCTGTACCTCCAGTGGATTCATAGGTTCCATATCACGCTAAAAACCTTAGTACTGTGTAACAATAAAAAATAATGATAGTTAAGATAATCTTTATAAGTAATATTTTTCAAATAACACACTTCTATGCTATTTATAACAGGCGTCTAAGCTTATATTACTAGGCGATTTAACTACTATTAAATGCTTCCTCATTTAATAAAGGAAAGTATAAGAAATGAAAAAAATATATCACTTTAGTTTAAAATACGTAGTTACATACATAATATGCCAAACGAAGCGATAATGTATCAACTAAATGAAATTAGTGGAGGGCGCCACTTGCACGAGAATAAATAACGTTACCCTTCAAACTTTAAATTGGTTTCTCGAACGTAACTTTTAGAGCATATATCATTCTGTGACTTTGCAGGTAAAGGTTTTTAAATAGAAAGAAGATTAAGAATCTTAGAGAATTTATTCCCTGTAATTCCCGCGGGTAATTATTTTAAAAGAACTACTACGAAACTGTTTGTAGTATAATTATTGTGATCTAGATTAAGGTAACTTTGTTTTATAAAATTGAAGTGCGAAACGAGTATGCTGTCTACCTATTGGTATCGGGTGGTGATCATTGTCACCTATGGACTCATATAACCAACTCGATAAAGAATTAAGGTCTCAAACTAAGATTTTGAAGAAAGGTTTACCTTCTTAAGATTCATGTGTACGATGAAAGGATAGGAAATGCACTCAAAAATTACGGTTTACTTATAGTTTTATCATATGTATAGATTACAACTATTTTAAAATTGTCATTACCTGTGTTTCTAACAACAGATGATTAACCTTATAGTGCCACCGCTGAATAGACTTCTACGTCACCCGCGGAAATCTAACCATCCGGTGGATTAGCTTTTTTCCGTCTCATTAAATTTTAATTCTAAACATTTTTCCGACAGATTAAAAAAATGGTTATTAGGCAGAAAGGGGTAATGTCAATATTTACTTCGTATATGTTTATTACCAAAAGACCAAGTAATAAACCATTGTATGCGTATTGAGTTAATTAATAAATTAGACGAATTAGTACATATTCAGCAAAAATCACAAAACAATATGATTTTGTCAGCGTGAAATATTTAACTCAAAGTATTGTTTCAACGCAACGTCGGAATTTTTATTTCGTCGATGTTAAACCATTTTATTTGTTTTCCCCGTGAATCCGCTTCTGTAAAAATATTCGTATGGTAGCGTTAGAATGGGGCTTTGCTTGCGAAATAATTGGGGCTCAGCTTCGATTCAAGCTAAAAGCTGTACAGCAATACGTCAATAGAAAAATATAAATGATATCTTTTAAATGACTTCTTGCTAGATAAACAATATATTATTTAATTATGAATTGCTTTATAGTTAAAATAACAGTATCGTAACGGCGGTTTTCTTCGTTAAAAAATATTTTTCATTGTTCAGTTTCAGTTTTTTTTGTGATAATACATAGCGTGTAAAGAGATCAGAGGTAGAGACATTCTGTTTACAAAACTTGAGGTTTATTTTACAGAGAAACAAAGGAATTGACAAGGTTAAACTTTTATTTTACGCGTTGCGATTCCTGGCTACATCAAGTAAGGCGACCATTTTAGCCTGAACAGTAGTAATGCATCTATATATTATTTTGCATAGGACATCAATTCTATTTGAGTTTTGATGTAGATATTCATAGGCCTCAACGATTACTTAACATGAGGAGGAACTTATCTAGATTCGTATAAGGTAACATTTCTATCATCATAATCTATTGTTACAGTCGTGGGGTTTTGCACAATGAAACGCAGAGATAATTTTTACAGACACTTAGTATATTTAAAGGACAGAGTAACGTCCTACCCCCTACTTGTATTGCGAATGCTCTTTAACAATCTGTTACCCCCTTTATATAGTTTTATCATTGAGAGTCAAATATCGACTAATTACATTTAAATTTAACTATTGAGTAGTAGGTAACACTATCTATCATTAATTAATGGCATGTGAAACTACGGCTTAGAATAATATGGCTCAAATATAATCCGGGCTAGTCATACCCAGCCTGCGTGCAATCTGAGCCAATCAGGGTATAGCTCCAGCCAATTTACGTACAACTTGAGCGAATTGGTATAATTCGATGTTTCCGCATACCACGACATCTTCTCAAACTCATCCTTAATAGCCATTGTGAATATTCATTCTCTTTGGTTATTTAGTCTCAATCTTCAAAGACGGTAGAAATTCAGTTCAAATTTATACGCACCATTACGTTACCTACACCAGTGTTTCTTTTTTTTAAGGAAAGGTCTTTTTGTTAGTTGAAAGTAAACTAAAAGATATATAATTCAATCTGTAAAATATTTATATATTAAATTAGTGATTCAAAACTCTTTTTTTTGCCATAGAGGTCAAAACTATGGCACCGTTTCTTCACAGTATGGCAAGACTAATTATTTGGTGAAATAGTTGACCACTGATCAAATCTTATCTTATTACAGCAGTGTTGAACTTTGTTCTAGTTTGAAGGACGTGTAAGAGAGATACACTGGTAAAATCAATAGAAAAGATGTGGGTTTGGAGTGATTTTCGTTGCCTCTTCTTCATTAGTAAAATGGGATCAATGGTAGTTTATTGACTTTCAACAAGGATTCTGTAAAAAATGTAGTTTGTATAAAATAATTGATATTGGTTTTGATTTTACATTTAAAATGTCTATGCTTCATTTATGGATAAAGAGACAATAATCCTCTATCACTATTTATATACAAATATACATATATAATAAATAACACGTTAATTGTTTACAAGGAATCTGTTCCTTGTACAATATCTAGCATCTAAGTGATAGTCAACTAGAGAACTCGATAACTACTAAGTGTGGAACTCTTGAGACGCCAAATTACTGTTATTAGCGCCTCCGATTGCCATTTCAGAGATAATTGCGGACAACTTAGCCATCCCCATTCTACTGTCCGACTGTCGTTCAGACCTTAAATTTCTTATAAAATATATGGTAATATGTGACAATAGTGATTTCAAAATTATGACTTTATCTGTCTTCAATTGATGAAGTAGTTAGTGTTATTTAAATAGCAATAAGTTGTTAATTTTATCGTGAAATTAGAAACTAAACATAATCGATATTCTATCGATACAGAGTTGGACTTAATAATTATTTAACTAATAAATATCGATAATTTGAACATTACAGGTTATTTTGTATACAATATTTAATCAATAAAATATTAAAAGAGCAAAATTTTCTATCCTATCAATACTATAAATATAAATCGATGTTGATAACAGTAATGCAATGATCCTATCGATAATCATAAAACAGCCTATTATATACAGCCCTATCGTATGATTAGTTTTCGAGTAAAATAAGTATCAATAAATCAATTATCGATAGTTAGACAATTACAAATACAACTTTTGCACAAATATAAGTAGATCTCCACCGTTGGGTACTGAATCTTGAAAAGTGTCTACTTATCACGTAAAAAAATGTCAAGGCCACGGAGTGTTGTGTTCGAGAAACTAATTTAAAGTTTGAAGGGCAACGTTATTTATTAGCGTGCAAGTGGCGCCCTCTACTGATTTCCATTGAGTACATGACTGCTCCTCTCACTTAATTTTATGTATCTAAGCTCAAGTTTAAATTAACTACCAATTTGACTTCGCCTCTCAGAATGTTTGAGATAATTCATAGTAATTTTGGAAGCGAGGTTGGTTCATGAACGTGAATATTATCTGAAGATTTATTAAAATAAAAATGTGTCTTAGACCGCGAACTATATTTTTCAAGATTACTTCCCTTGCAGACGTATTCCCTCGTAAAATACTTTACAGAAGTGTTAGGGTAGGTTAGGTTAGATGTTAGGGGAGTTAAGGAATAAAAATTACAATGTCGTGAGTACATTGGATATAAAAACGTGAAAGCAAGGACCCGGAATAAATAAAAATTCATAACGATATTGACGTGGCCGTGAAACCCTTTCGGTTTTTCATATCAGCACCGTACGCGATTAGTGAAATATAGAATTCAATATTAATCTTGATCTGTAACACGAATTAGTAGATAAAATATAATAGGGGTGTAGTGAGAATAAATTTATTACGCCTGTCTTTTATCTGGGAAATAGTGTCTACGGAAGACAAATAGTGGCGAGGAAAATGTGAACACAAGCACTATACGTAATTCGGTCATCTGTTTCGTATTTGGCGTAGGGCGTGTTTACATTTGCTGTTACATGGAATATAAATAATTTCGTACTCGTATAAAGTTTGCGAAGCGCTTATAACCCCGAGGTATAAGCTGATTGTTATTGATTCAGAAAGTTAAGCAACGTAGGGAGCGGTCAGGAGTTGGATGGGTGATCGTTAGTGGTAATGTTTTGTACGCGTTTCTGTGCTTTGCAGGAAATATTATAAACGTTACGTAACCGTTACAAAGTCAAGCAACGTTGGAAGTGGTCGGAGGTTCGATGGGTGACCGCAAGTAGTTTGATTAATGCTTCCGAGCCTCGGAGGGTACTTTAAGATGTCGATTATGGTTGATATGTTGATATGCTAAAACGTGTTTTAAAATTAAACTCAAACTCATTTTCACTAGCATTTGATTTATAAAGGAAATTTTTGAAATTTTTGAAAATTCACGATATTTCGTAATTTTGTCTTAAACCGCGAAAGGTAGTCTACAATAAAATCAGAAGTTTGTTGCCTGTATTTATAATTTATTTCTCTAAAAATCTTCATTTAATTTACTCGTCAACGTAAAGACAACAATCGATACGTCATTGTGACACTAAAAAGATCAAATCGAGCCACTGCAGTTATTAAATTCCAATTTGAAGCTTTGTGCATCTGGATTTTAAAAGGAATTTCATTATCCTCTACAGTTTTTGCAAAATCCGCATCCGGTCGCCATAGCGTAAAAACGTGTCTTGTCACTGAGTATTACGATGTCAATGTAAATAAGATCAGAAAGTCTTTTTACGGGAGCCACGTCAATGGTAGCATTCATTCTTTTTAACAGACATATACATTAAGCATGGTTTTTCAAAGTTTACGTATTAATTTTAAATAATTTCTGGTTTAAAATAGCCGATGTAATCAGATACTATGGTGTTGAATTGAGAGTCCAAGAACTGTATGCAAAGGCGATGTAAAAAATGATTTTATTGATGTATACATAAAATTTTCAATTTTTACGTATCCGGACGATAAAAGGATTTATTTTAATACAAATTTTATTCTCATATATACAATGATGAAACTCTTAAAACTAATTAA
Organism: Phocides pigmalion okeechobee; assembly: GCA_018251015.1. Classification (NCBI taxonomy): domain Eukaryota; kingdom Metazoa; phylum Arthropoda; class Insecta; order Lepidoptera; family Hesperiidae; genus Phocides; species Phocides pigmalion. Next base: position 11,781 of record DWON01002093.1, read on the forward strand.
AATAAAAACCTAATTTAAACAATGTAAAGGGAGTTCGTGCCCATGCGGCATGGTTCCAAAAACACTAGCTGCATTCCTGCGCTGGATAGAGCATTTTGATTTTCTTATCACATCTGGTCGTCAAAGCGTTAAAACACATCCAGTTTCCGCGTTTCGATTATTATGTCAATGTAAAAAAGATCAGTAGAAATATTTTCATGCGAGCAACGCAAATGGTAGTCATTCCATCATTTTGCTCCATCTTGTTTCGCGTGCTTACGTTCATTTCATTTTATTGTTTTGTTATTTTGTGGGATAAAGAAATTTTGTTACTATTGTGTTATGAAGAAACATTTTCTTTCATATATTCCATAATATTTTCAGACTCGGAGTACAGTTTATGAAAATTTACGTGATAATTATAAATTAAATCGTGTTTCAACGTAGACTATTTTATCTTCGAGTAAGAATTACACCAAACGGGACAAAATTGATATTTGAATACAAATTCAGATTATCCGGGGTTAAACATCCAGATGATAAGTGAATTTTCTCTTTTCTATTCCATTTTGCGTTAAATTTAGTTATCAAAGCATTAAAACGCATCTAATTTCCGGGTTTCGTATTACGATGTCAATGTAAACAAAACCGGATGAAAAAAATATGCAGTCATTGTGTCATCTTACTTTGCTTTACATGTTTACATTCATTTCATTTTAATGTTACGTTATTTTGTAGACGAAAGAAATGTTGTTTTTGTACTGCTTTTGATTCAAGTTTTCTTCTATATAAAACATTTATATCTTAAGCATGCATTTTGATATGCACTTGAGAAATTTAAAAAATATTTGGATTGAAACCAATAATCCAAGCAATTTATACTATGTTTGATTAAAATTTCGTCAAAGATGTCCCAAATTTACCAAATGTTCTTTTCAGATTATATTAAAAAAACAGCAATATTTGAGAACAAATTCAAATTTTAAGCTTTATGCATGGGGACGATAAGAGGATTTCGATTTTTCCATCACCTTTTTGCGACATACACATATGGTCATCAATACGTTAAAACACGTCCCGTTTCCGCGTTCCGGATTACGATGTCAATGTAAACAGGATCAGTAGAAATATTTTTCATGCGAGCTTCCCAAATTGTAGTCTTCCATCATTTCGTTTACATCTTCCTTTCGCATGGTAGCGCTTATTTCATTTCATTGTTTTGTTGTTATTTTATGGGCGAAAGAATTTCTGTTTGTACTGTGTTATGAAGGAGCGTTATTTGCTTGTCAAAATTATTTTTCATCAAAAATATTTGGGATGAATGATAGCTACGAGTATACTGGAACTGAATGAAATTAAATAAAAGGAAAATGAGAGTTATTTCTACGGTAATTGTTGAATAATAGGCGAAAACAATTTTATTTAATAATAATATTAATAAGGCAGAATTAATTTGGGTCACGACACATGAAAAACTGAAAGTCATATTTCTAATATAATTATTAGATTAAACAGATCACACCGCCAATCAAGTAACTAAAGACTTAATAATCAACAGGCAATGCTAGTTTATTAATAAGATATGCCTTAATGGTTCTGTATGAACTTTATTATATATATTATTGACAGATAGTACTTAAGTGGTCACTGCCACCCATGGATGGTTATCTGTAAATATTTCCAGAGTAGTTTTCTCACCTGATGTCGTTGGAAGAAGCGTTGCTAAATGTATATATCATAAATACCTTGACTAATTATTTGACTTTATAAATGGGCTTGGTCATGGTACCTCCCCAGTCAAAGATAACCTGTACGTTATACATCAATTATCGATAGGTTAAAACAACTTACTATGATCAAAGACAGTCAATACATGGACTTGGTTTTCATACCTCGCTGTGAAGCAACTTTTGTCTTTCATTACAACTATGTAACTACGAACGACCTTAGATTGGACTTCAGTCCTGTTTAAGGTTGTAAGAGAATGTATGGACATTCATGTATAGTTATTGACTATGGTCTGCAGCGACTACTTAATATCAAATGGCCTACATGCTCGTTAGCCACTATTCTTACACAAAGAAAAAATAAATGGACACATTAGACCACTAGACCCTAAGGGTGTATCATCATCCATTACGTCCTTTACGTGAATAATTTGCGAATTGGTTTGCACACAATAAGAGCGAGATATTTCCAATAATCGTATGAATATTCGAAATAATTGGAGAGTTGTGTGTAGGGTATCACTCGCAGAGCGTGTTTGAACGAGCAATTTATTTAAAATGTGCTGTCGATGTTAGAAATGTGGTTTATTGATGTTTATTTTTTGAGAATTTTGGCAAATCGTGAACATAAATTACAATAAATACCTATATGCAGTTCCGTTATCCAGCTACATAATTGTTATCAGTATCACTTTTCGTTATTGTTTCGGTATTTCGTGGTCAAGTCGCTAATAAAATAATATATTATCATTTTTTATTTCTTGACAGTGTGCGCACATCTATGTAATTTTGTTATATTGCGGACTATGCTGGTGACGGTGGTAACTCCACGGGCGAATTTATTAGTATAATTATAGTTGTTCAATGCCATCGACGTTCACTTTTTATATTCACTTTGAATGCAAAATTAGTTTTAAACGAAAGAAAATATTTTTTTAACTTGCTTTAGTAAGTATCTTACTTACAAAGAACAATCTTAAGTAAATAAGGTATTTGACCTGTTTTTAACACGCTTTTATTCGGTTTACACACACAGTTCGGTACACGCTTCGGTTGTGTGTTTGTTAACGGAAACTTTGAACGCGATTTTGACGTACTTCAACATGTCGGATACATTTTAAACTTTGCATACTCATGAAGAACCGATGACAATGCAATAATATGAAAACGAAAAATGAATAATAAATAATAGTTAAATAAAGAAACTGATAAACACGCTTTTCCAAAAAATCCAAATAAAAAAGTGTAAATAAGAAAAATTGCAATACATTTTTTCTTATTTACATTTATTTCATTGTTTTTTTTTATAACAGCCTGTTTTATAAGTATTATTTACTTACATACGTTTTTGTGGAGATCAATATTCACTCATAAAGAAGAGACGTTTTAATTTACGTTTAAATCTATAAATCGTTCACGTTCCTATTCAATTTCCAAGCGACCCACATCTGTAAATTAAATAAACACTCTTACCCCTAAGGGTTCGAAACAGGGGTGACGTTCCATCAAGCCCATTACGCTCATTCTCTTTTTATTGAGTGCGAAGTAATTCAAGTTCCGATATTTCCAACGCTCGTATAAATATCCAATGATTTTATCTAAAAAGATTTGTTTTAAGAACTTTTGTTTGTAGTTAGTCTAGATATTATTTTTTTATAACCTTACAACTTTTTTATGTGAGATGAGTATGCAAACCAACTGATGTTAAGTAATCGCTGGCCATAGATATGTACGTACAACCACAAACACGACTGAAATCTTATCTGGGCTCGAATGTAGATACGTTGCTACTCCTGAGGACTAAGATGGTCGCTTCGCTTCAAAGTATAGCCGACAACCGCACCTCTGCAACCGAAACACAAGTAATGCTTTACGGCGGATTATAAGGGCTGCAGTGGTACCTCCCCGCTCGAACTCTAGTTCTCCCATGTTTATTTGCTTTCTTCACTTTTATAATAGAAGCGTGGTCTAAACACTAAGATTCCTTACATGGTGCATGGTGCCAAGAACATTAACTGAATTCCCGCACTGCATAGCGATCGTATTTTTTTGTGCCGAATGTCGTCAACTGTATTACTATATATAATTACAAAGTATATTGAGTTGATTTGAGTGAGACTATTGTATGCGAAACACAAACTCGTAGGTATTAAGCGTGTATGTAAATACGAAATCTGTTTATTTTTTATACAAGTTTTTTTAAGACATTTTGCTTGTTGAGTTATACATTCGCAGTTACAAACTGGAGTCACTGTGTCGAGGTTGCGATGGGCACGCGCAATACCGCGACCTAGAATAAAATTTGTACAAGAAGTAAACCAAACAACGATTCTAGTCTATATGAATTTTTTATTCAATTTGAATCTCACTTTACACTTTAGTTCATTTAGATGAAAGTTGGTGTTTGAAGAATTCGAAGTGTTGCCAGTTTGTCGCTAAGTAAGGAGAATAATATTTTTACATAACCCGCTAACCTGCTGAGGATAACAAAGTCCTTCAATTTAAACTAAATAAACATTTTAATGATAAATGTGGATACCTAAGTTTCTCAATCGGGCAACAAATTCTTGTAATAACTATTTTATTTTCAATTTATCCTCAATATTTTCCCAAATTAACAGGAAATTGAATATTGGTAATGGACCGAACCGTGATCATGGCCTGTCAATTTTTAGTCGGAATCAAACCTATATTATTGCCCGGCTTCAAAAAACAAAAACGAGACGTCTTCGAAACAATCTCTGTAACCAATATTCTATTTTTTTCTTATTTTGGAAAGATAATGAAGCCGGCTATAATGCTTAGTATTTCTTTATTCACAAATAATATCTTTATCGAGCTAAGTTTGGAATAAGAGATAAAAAATATTGGTCTTAATAGTTGTTATTTTGTTAAAGCTATTTTTATATGAAGTTTTCGTTGGCGTGGTTTGGGAGTATGGTTAATTCGTTGTCGTGGTGGTATGCGGCAAGACGCTGTGTTTTGTTGTCATATATCTATAAATAGGGTATGAGATAGCGGTCGGATTCAGTCCAATACGAAATCCGTTACACGGAAAATGTCTTGGGTAACAACGACCACTCCACGTGTTATACATTACAAGAAATCATAGTATTAGTATTAGCACTTCACAAGAAAATTGCTTACAATACGCAATAAAGCATTCGAATTTTATGCATTATCATATATGTACTGCTTATAAAATGACAGTGTGAGTTCAAACGCCCCATAAATTTTATTTAGATGCATAAAGCATTTAACGTATTCACGAAAACAAAAGCACATTCGTAAACGCAGATAATCATAAAAGACGCTTTGCTGTCAAATTATCATTTTACCAACGACAATCGTGGTAAGTCCTTGAAAAATCGCCAAATTACCATTTATATTAGAAAATATACTTAGAAATGTAGTCGTACACTAGCAGCAAATAAATGGCACGACATTCAGAGCCACATTTGTCACTGGAGACCCTTGGCGGGCTGTGAAATTGTGCTCATATTGTAAGGGCTAATCCTCTAGGAGAATTCATCAGGTTCAAACCGGCCTTATCAACGCGACCCGCACTAGCGACATCTATCACCATTACCTTTTTGTCCGGGAAGTTTTTGACAACGTACGTGTGGAAAGTTTTAAGCAAGATTTAGGTAGGGATTTACGACGAGTTCGTTATTCAAAGTTTTACTCGTAGTGTGTGTTTTTTGTTTAGCTTGTGTTGTGGAAACTAAACACAGATTATATATGTATATGTTTTTGTACTACCATACTACATTAATTGTATTGTAATAGAGCATAATATATTTTCAAATAATGATGTATGGTCACGTCCGATATTTTTTATATTTTCAAAAGTAGATTTAATTCTTGAATTGCTTACTAAATACTATCTTTTTCAAATACTATGGGGTAGTTATCCATTGTAAATCTGTCTAAAATACTATTTTTCTTCAGTCGTGTTAAAATGAAGGCGTTAAAATATGATGATAAACAAACAGTGATTATAATTTATATTTTAAAGGCATATATTGTTATATTATTTCGGCCATTAAATAAAATCGTCTTCATTTAGCGATGGCGGTCTAGATTTGAAAAAATAAAATTTATCAAAGGTACGTTCACGAGTTAATGAGCCGACATTGTGGTGATAATTCCAACGGCCCGATGCTTAATGTTACGACGTAGTGAAAGGGAAAAATATGGCCGACCATGTTTTTGGGATTTGGGGAAACAATGTTTTGGGTCACACAAAGGTATTTACGCCTCATTTTGAGAGAAAAAGATTCTTACGTATTAAGAATTATTACCTACTTGTTAATTATTATAATGTATTTAATAATTCTGCTGTAGAATTGGAATTTCTCTGTAGACATTAACAAATTTGTAATGCTTTAACATGTAATGTTGATTATGATTCGTATATCCTTTTGCTTTTTGTTCATATTATTCCGAAAATTATATATGTGTACGAGAACTATCTTAAAATATTATTTTTTACGTTTATTTCATGGTATAGAAAGAGCAGATGAATACAATCTCTATAACATCTTTAACTTTTTTTTCTTATTATGAAAGAGTAAGAAGCGGGCATGCAGGCCACCTGATGTTAAGTGGTCACTGCAGCTCATGAAAAACCACGTCCAATCTCAAATAGAACAGAATTTCTATTTAAGTATGGACGCGGATGCGTTCCTATTCTTGAGGACTAAGATACGCCTCCATTAATATATATCCGGCACCCACACCTCCCCAACCGAAACACAATACATGAAGAACATGTTGCTTTACGGCGGGTCATGAGGGTGGCGTTGTAGCCGCCCCGGGCGAGCTCTAACGGCTCTACCACATTTAAAACTAACCAAGGAGGATAGATAATGGGAATAGAAGAGTTATGTAAGCCGAAGTTCTTTCTGAGATGTACTACGTGAAGTACGTACGCACGTAGGTACATACTTTAACGTAGGTAGCTTCCGAGAACTAATTTGGGCTAGTTAGAAAAAGAGAAAATTTCAATTTGTAAAAAAGGCTGACTAGTAATCAATACTCAAAAAAATCAATATATAAAAATCAAATCAAAAAGAAATCAATATATAAATAATTTAAAAATTTACAGTTTATTACATACAGCTATATTTGCAATGATGGAAATCTTAAAACTAGCTAAGTAACTATAGTAAAAACTTCACCTAAACAATCTAAAGAGTCCGAGCCCATGTGGCATGGTTCCAAGAACGCTAGCTGCATTCCCGCGTTGAATAGCAATTGCAATTCTCTGCGCGAGATATGAACCAGTCCTCTTGTCACGGGTGGCGTCGATCAAACGTAGTACTAATTGTTTGAAAAGTTTTTTGGGCATACAGATAAAATTAAATAATGTAAAATACAAGATTAAGTCTTTAATAGACTTACTCCCAAAACTAACCCTGGCGTTAACGGTCGGTAAGCGATATTTTAGTCACGTAACGACACCCCGATTTGCGTCATTGTGATTTAAAATGCAGCTATTCCCATTCCACATTCACTACGATCATTTACGTTAGTTCCATGGAATGCAACCAAAATTACATGAATTAATACAATAATATATCCCTCTCCTCTCTTCCTGAGTTTGTAAATTTGCATGGTTTCAATTTCCTGGAAAGTGGACATATGGCTTATGATATAATCGTTTTAATATTAATTATCTTGACTATTAACTTTTATTTTATTTCTCAGTATTTCACATTATATTTCATTTAGTGCTTTATTCCAAATTTATGATGTATTTATTTTTTGAGTTTCACATCCTTGTAACAGTAAATAAACTGAATATTTATATTTTGATGATGATCGAATATTTTAACCGTCCATCTATTGATATACAGAAACATTTGCTTGATAAGTGTATAACATTATTATTATAGTAATAGGAGATAAATATTCTTTGCATTGTTTAAGTGTATAGTCATTTAAATAAAGTAAATAATAAATCTGAAACTTAACCTCTGTCCTTTATCTATACCTGTCATGTTCCTGCATGAAAGAATTTATCTAGGTTCTTATCTTAAATGAATATGATTGTGAAATCAGTCTGTTAATCCTAAAAGGATTGACTAAGATAAAAGCTTTGAGGTGTCATTAAACCTCATTTGGCGTGGAAAGACCCGTTTAGATCGATCCGTGGCACACTACCATCGTAAACGTCACACGATAAGACGGCGCTCGTAAAAAGCCCTAACTCGAGCTCTGGAGTTAGGGGAGTTTTGGAAAACCCTACTAACATTTACGAACTGCGTGCTCACATACAATTCTATTAGCCATAGATATATGTACCAACGCATCTCCTAAGGCGTTAAGAACATTACTTTTCACGTTCTCCACAATATATTACAGTAAGTGTCGTATAAAAAGGTATAAAAGACACTTAAGTCCCGCTCTATACACACTCTGTGTTATAAAAAGCCCCGACTTGTAGTAACTTTTCAGTTGAATAAAATTATGTTGCCATTTGTTCTCACTAACTACTCCTTATTGCATGCATTAATAGTGTCTGGGAAAAATCACCGGCGAAGCCAGAACCCTATTTATTTACACTCTATAATAACATCAGCTTTAATGTATGACCGACAAAAAGATCTTTTTAATTAATATAATTATTATAAAGTAACTTAACCTAATTTAACTTGAAAACGAGATAATATTATATCATTTTAAAATAAGTATAGGGTCATGAGGCGTGTGGAAATGAGTTACTTTTACATCGAATATATATAAAGAACAGCCTTATTAGGCTGTACTCTGTAAGTATTATAAAGAAAATTGTTAATAAAATAACGATTTGGTAATAAGTTGTAAATATAGGAAGTTGCAGGTAAATCTGGTCCATAATTTTGTGTTTCTAGATATGTGAAAAATTATTAATTAAAATGAAATCTTTTAAAAAAATAATCTATCTCTCTGTTTGCCCATCTGACATGTTTTCGTAAATCTAACCTCTTCAAACCTCTCGCTTGAGTTTGGTTGGAAATGAACACATAAAGTAAACTGCGGTGTTGTGTGTTCCGGGCACATTCGGAACACAACACGGAAAAGGTTGACCGCCCGCGAGGCATGTTATCATTGTAATTATATACCCGGACGAACTTCCGTGTTCAGCATTTTTTCAGCTATCCATTTAAGTGCCTTCGGGCAGCAAAGAGAATACTTGCAAGAGTCTTGTTCTAGTCCGATTTATGGTTTAAAACAGTTTCTATTGAAAGACAATGCAAGCAATGAAGTTTATTAAACCGCTTTTTAGATGGATACTTCAAAAATCTTATCTGACTGAAATCTGATCATCTGATCTGAATCTTCAAAAATCTGATCTGGTTGAAATCTTATCCTTATCATCATAAGATAGAAGTACATAAATATGCAAAGAGTTATATTATTTAGGAACCTTATCTGGAAACTTGATTCCAATACGTACAATTTATTGATTTGGGCTCAGCGCGTAATAAGTTTTTAAATCCGCTGCTGCAATACTTCCGTGTATGATCCTCAGGATCAACAAAATTATGTTATATGAAGATTTGATATGAGGCTGCATTATAAAGTAGATGTACAAATTGTGAGACAAATTATCATGTTCCAGAATTCAGCACAAACTTTCTTAGTTTGGTTATGAAATAATCAAAACTTCCTCCAGATTACCGAATAACTTACGATTTGAAAGTAATATTATCTCGGAATTTATACATTTTACTTAGCGGGTACTCACGATTAACGATTTTTGGTTGCCGGTATTTTGAACCAGTCGTGATCATGGCGAAACGGCGGTGGAGGGAGCCGAATCGACCACGACCCGTGCAACTGGTTCGAAATCGTGAGTACCCCGTATAATGTAAAATGCCAAATAACTATTTCATTTGATTTATTTTAATACTGTTTTCGTAATTTCCCTTCTCCTGTTATTCTTATTTTTTATATTTTAATGAATACGAAATAAACGTATACTTTGTTTAATTATATTGTCATAGATTAAAAAATCCTCTCTCAGCTCAGACAAGATTTCGGTTGTGTTTGTGGTCGTACGTGGATGTCTAACGGCTGCGACTACTTCACATGCATAGTTAGACATGAGCATGCAAACTTAGACAACTCAACTTATCAAAGGTGGTAGAGCAGTTATTGCTCGCCCGGGGCGGCACCACCGCCACCCTCATAACCTGCCGTCAAGCAACATGTTCTTCATGTATTGTGTTTTGATTGGGGAGGTGTGGTTGCCGGATACACATTATTGGAGGCGACCATCTTAGTCCTCAGGAGTAGGAACGCATCCGCGT
>DWON01002094.1:0-21780 GCA_018251015.1 Phocides pigmalion okeechobee
AATCTTACTAACCAGTTGTTAAAAATAATTTTGAAAGTTGGTGGCACACATATTGCCACCACCAGCTAAAGGGTTAAACCAGTAAAGGATTACAATTAGTTTCAATACAAAAAATGTTAATTACATTTGGGTGTTTCTGTAGTAGTATGGACATACCACCTGGAGCTTTTTCTGTAGCATATGGACAAAAAACAGAAAATCTGTACTAAGATCTACTTGGAGGCTCTAGTTAAGTTTAAATTGCGTTTATCTGAGGAAGACATTATCTACCATTTGCTTTCATGCATCAAATATAATAGTTGAAATGATATGCAATGTTTATCTACTGCATACAAGATTCTCTTAGGCCCTGTACAGCACGTTGGGCATGTAATATTTGGGCCCTATAAAAGAGGTAAAAAATACGCAATGAAAATAAATCAAATCAACAAAAAAACAAAATGCATCACTGTAAAAACAAACTATAAAATGTATATTATTTTCTGAAATTTGTATCAAATCGGTACCAGTGTTACAACACTGTCACTACAATATCATATTATATATATTTGGAATTTGTTATTTACGTTTAAACAGAGACATTGTTACAGTAATTTTTTTTTTCGTAATTCCCTTCACGATTTTGACATAGAATGTAACGATACGAGATAATACGAAATATCATAAATATGTTAAAATCCATCTAGAGTTAACGACTACAAAATCTGTAAAATAATATACATACAACTTACATACACATATATACTCTCCATTTGTCTAACAATTAATCAAGTTAGAAATTTCAATTGTAAAAGATTTTTAAGGTCTTCTAATCTAAGGAAGGTGTCGGTTCACTATCCATGGACATCTCTAATCAACTCCATGTAGAACAAGAGTTCCACCTGAATTTGATTACAGATTTGTTGCTATTTTTGAGAACTATGATGGTTGAGTCATATGTAAATAAACTTGGGTTGTTGCCCATATCAAAAAGTTGGAACTGAGTATATGTATGTAAGTGATGTAAGTGCTAACTTTACCAGCAGGATATACAACTTGAATAAAATAGGATATAGTACACATATTCATATGAAAACTATCATTTTTTTCCTTTTCTTTGTGTACTAATGATGTCACAATATGAAAGATTATTTGAAACTAAAATTAAATTATTATGGCATATTTTTAATAAGGCATTAAAAAAATATTTGAAAAAAAAAAACTTCAAAGAAATAGCTACTCTTTACTTTCCACCCTTGGGGATGCAAATTTCTTCCAATTATATTTTTATTTATATTTATTTATTGATTGGTACGTTACTCAATTTAAATTTAATTCCAACACAACATTTCGAACATTTTTGTCTCCCCTTAAGTGATATTCTCTGTTCAGATTTAAATAAGACTGTAAACAGGAAATATACTCTTTTAGGTAAAGAAAATAATAATATTCTGATAAATAAATAACAGAGTAGAGTAATGCAGTAACAAACATTTACATAATCAAATCCATCAAATTAAGGACCTCTTATTATTTTGTGAAAGAATGTTTTATTTTATTACAATAATATAAAGTATATATTTCAAATAATTATAGTTCATCGCAGAGGTTATTCATTTCACGAGTATATTCACACCAATTTTATGAAGAAGGTCCGGTCAAATATAATACGCTCAGTTACCATAAATACCATTGTCATTGTCATTGCGCAGAATGACTAAAGAAGAGATGTTTACTATTTATCCTTTTTGTAACTTATAAAAAAGCATTTATAAGTGATATGTTTTCAAGCTTATTAATATATTAGTAATTTGGCCTTTATTTCGATACGTACAATTTTAAAAATAGTTGGGTCATTATATATTTATAAACAAATACAATATAGTGCATACGTATGAAGTCAGTACACAAACCTTGTATTACTTAATAATTATATCTTACTGATTATGCTGATACTACTACAAAAAGGAATACTATATATAAGTACCTACACATTCAATTAAAGACGTTACAAGGAATAAAATCGTTAAAAAGTTTTATTATGAAGAAATCATAATAAAAGCACTTCGCTTTCATCAAAGACGTTTTTGTTATTTCGTAAATTAAGTGACGCAAGGCGCGCGTCACTTTCATGTACCTACAGAGTTAAACTCACTCACGCCAGTCAAATATTTACCCAATCGAAGAGTAACTAGTATAAAACAAGTATCTAGCACAAGTACTATTTTCGATATGGAAGACTCTTCAAGGATCTTATGTTTATCTAAATTTCGTTTATGGAAGTTGATATGCCAATTATTTTTAAGATAAAAGATTTTGGAAGTAGATGTTACTCAGTGTAAATACATTGTTGGTATATATTTTATAAAAATACATACAAAAGAGTAATGGTTCTTATGAATTTAAAAGATTTTGAAATGTTTCATTGATATTTGAAGCATTTTACCTATATGGACCTCAAATGTTTCTGTACGAATATTTTAGACAATTTTGACTTAATATCTTTTTATGACTTCTTTACGACCATTTAACAATTTCCATTATTACTACTTACAGCTACTTATGTAACGATACGTAAGCCTTATAATGGAAGCAAATATAACAACATTAATTAATTTTGAGATACATATTTACAAGACACTTCACAATTACATTGAAATAAAATATGTATATAATTAAAGCGCATCATTTTGTTTTCACACTTTTCAAGTCAAACCCCAGTTATAATAATTAAATCTTAAATTAACAATAAAAAAACGAAATTGCACGTAAACATTCTACTTAATATAATTTTGGCACTAATTATCTGTGGCACTATAATTAACTCGCGTTTCTGGATCTTGAACATCACTAGGTTCGATTATTTTTATCTCACTATCTTTTTCACTTTCAAATGTCTTTTCGGAAGACATAGCGATATCTTCATCTTCCGATGAGTCTCTGCCTGCAGAAGGAATCGCTGCCATCGAACCATTTGGCTCGCGGTATTCCAATTTGGTAGGATCTTTTTCGTGCAGTTTTCGCGCCAAAGATTGCAGGCTAGCTAAGGAGCTTGCGCAATCAGTTGTGTCAATGTCTGTTAAACTTACACCCGCGCGCTCTATTTCCGTAAACGTACCGAACGGTAATTTAAACAAACATTCAAGTCGCATGACATGCATTTTACTTCTTAGATGTTTTGCTAAATGTCCATGTATTCTGAAGGCTATATTACAATCTGAGCAACGGAAAGGTCGTGGATTAAACGATGTTGCTGCACCAAAAGTGGAAGTCATAGAAACTTTATTATGATGTGAACCAGAGCGTTCGTGCTTCTGAAGATGTCCTCGTGTTCTAAAGCTGACTGCGCAAACGCTACATCTAAATGGCCTTTCCATATAATGAATATTGAGATGCAATCTCAATTGAGATGGCTTTGTAAATGTTTTGTTACAAAAATCGCATACTCTTCGTCCATCTTCCATTAGCCTTCCTGGTGAATAAGATTGTGTACTTTCAAACTCTTTTCCTTTGGTTACTTTAAAAGCCACGCCTCCTACGCCTATGACAACTTTACGCGCTACTGGGTCATGGTCCAATGGTGGAAACTTCATTGAATCATCCTCTGAGACACTTAGATCTTCTAACTTCGCTTTTTCTTCACTTGTCTTTGCACCATTGCTGTCGTCACTTGAATTGTCTCCTTGATTTTGTAATGATTCATCCCGTGTTTTAATTAAATTTATTCTTGCATGCTTTAAATACTCAGAGACTACATGTTTTGCATTTTCAGAACCAGAACTGGGAGTTCGCGCTCTTTTCACTTCAGTATGTGCAACTTTTGGCAAAGATTCTTCACATGACATAGTAGCATCCTCTTTTGGAACTGACATCTTCTGTATGTTATTATCATTGCCATGTGACATTATTGTATTCGTTTTAGTCACAGATACGTTTTCGACATCATTTTCTTTGAACATAGAATTTTGAAGTTCTACTTTGCGTATTTTGCTTAAGTTACACGTAACTTGACTTTGTTTAATTTTTGAATCTAGAAGTGCTCTTTCTGTTAAATATGTATGCAACATAGGTTCGCCATTAGACCACTGGCTTTGATGTTGTGGCAATTTAGCCGTGTTTGACGCAAGTGATGCAAGTACACTTGATTCTCTAGCAGTTGGTATTTCAGGGATATTACTAGAGACTTTTAAATCATTTTTGCTTAGATCCATCGGTTCATTATCTATATCTATTCCGGAATCAACTACAGTTCTTGTAATTTGTGATGGTTCTGGAATAAAGTCTACAGCGGTACTATCCATCACGATTGGAGTATAAGGATATGTTGAGGGTCTGGCGCTAGTGATCAAACCCGGTGTAGCCGATGTAGCAGGCATGTTGCCTCTTAAAGACAACAAACCATGGGCTGCTTCGTGCTCTGGCAAACGCGATTTATAAATTTCCGTATCTGGAATAGAACACAAATATCACGTGTGATTGCTTGTTACAAGTAGTACTATTCACATAATAAAGATGTTATTGCACTAATTATAACTAAATTCATCAGAAAAAAAGGCACAGAAGGCTGCGATGCACATTGTTGGCACCAATTTTCACGCATTAAATCTACTTTAATAAATTGTATTGATTTCGATAATTTGTTTTTAATTCTACTATTTAGACACTTAATCCGTATCTAAGAAATATCTTCATTTAATATAATGTTGTGACTACTCGTTCGTGAATTTATTTGTTTAAAGCAACCTAAGGCTCTCGTAATTATAAATGTTATACATTTAAATGTGTAGGTGGTTCAAAGTTATACATTATCTTATATTAAAAATTTAAAAAACCATGGAACCATGCCGCATGGGCACGGACTCCCTTTAGATTGTTTAGGTTAGGTTTTTATTTTAATTAGTTTTAAGATTTTAAAAACTGTATATTTTCTTACCATGGAGAAGTTCGGCAAGCGGTGTGTTGTTGATACAGTAAATAGCAAGGACAAAGTAGCGATTATCAACAAGTACAAAATTAATATATTTTTATACAAAGTCGTCCATAAAGTGTCCGATGGAAATTTTCGTGTACGTTACGTTTTTAATGTTTTGACGGGTCTACCGTTATTTTTTCTTGTGAAGTTTGCGATATCGTTTTACCTTATTTTATAGTATGAATGAAGTCAAAAGTGCGTTATCAGTTCCGCTTGTTGCTTAGCTGGCTTAACACAATTTTTTCACATGGAAAATACTCTAATAGAAGAATGAAATCGCAAAAACATACAATAAACTAAGTATAGCATAATGTAAGTTTATACCAGCTGAACACCCTCGCGTGAACAATTTTTGTGATCGCTGATTAGCTGATGATTATCAATTTAGTCAATAGCCTTTGAGAGAATTGAGGGTATCGCTATTATTAAATAATAAATAAAAGCACCTATCATTACTGGAAATGAGAATAGGATAGAACAGATGAAAATCCCAACACTCCTGTGCCAAATACTGTGCCCTCATAATGACACAGTTAATATAAAGGAATAGTTCAGTACAAAGCGTATCAATAAAACAGTTTAATTAACTTACCGCTCGATTCTGTTTCGCCCTCGTTTCCTTCATCGCCGTCTGATTCAGTTTCGTCATCTGTTTCGCCTGAACACTGAGTCGTCTCCACTCCTTCGCCATCATTGCCTTCATTAGGATTTATGCCCAGTTCGCAACATTTTTTATAATGAGCCTTACTTTTCATGTGTTTTGTCAAATTCCCTTTTGTTTTAAAACTGAAAATTACATTACAATTCATCAATTAATATAAATGTCATAAACATAATGTAAGTCGAGTTTATATACTAAAATATTTAAAAGTAAATGATGCAAGTTACCTAAAAGCACAGTGTACACATGTATATGGTCGTACGTCTGTATGTGTTCTTATATGTTTTTTTAACATTGAAGGCTTCTTGCACCGAATTCCACATTCTGAACAAACGTAACGCCCTCTGCCTCGACCTCGAACGTATGTATACTCCTCATTGCTCTCAAAACCCCCTGTCAATTCTTTTTTTGGGGTTGTAGTATTGTCAAAAGGATTATTTTTAGCATCCTCGACTTTCTTAGCGTCTGCTGATGAAATAGTCTGAAAGCATAATTTATTATCGTATTATTAACAAATATATATTGACAATTCCAAAGTTAACTACCGACTATTAGCTAGTATCTACATCGTGCATGAAATTGCATTTGGCGTTTGAAGTTAGACATATCTTTAAAAATAACCGTATTTTGCACCATAAAATTGTGATATAAATTCAATGAAATATAAAAAAAATCCACGGAAATATTACAAAATATATATGTATATTAAATAATGATACGATAAATAATTAACTAGGATTTAAAAGATTAATATTCATGACGACGTGTCTACGCCATATTTCTGTGTTGCAGTAATCATAATCAAATTATTTTCCCCTAATCAGTGCATAGGATTGAAGATAACTTAGAAGTATAATAAGCACAACAGTAAATTTTGATTCAATATAGTTTATGTACATATTTTTTACAATCTTAAGACAAAGTTCATAACTTTGTTAATCATAAATAATATTTCATATGCACTATTTAAAGGTCCTAATTCAACGAACGATTATACAAGCGTATTGAAGACTAGGACTAAATTAGTTACCTCAAGGTATATTCGTACTAAACATTTGGGGCGTGTATGTATGTGGCGTACGGTGACGCACAAAGTTCTTCAGATTTAGCTTTTTTGTAATTATCAATATAAGTATCTTGTTAAGTATGGATTTTTACCTTTTTATCATTTAAGTTTTTGTTCCATTGCGATGAATGAGTCAATATAAGATCCTGTTTGATTATAGAGACGGCCACGTTCTGCGGTCGGTGACGTGAGTCATATAAAGACATAGCAGACGATGCTGACAATCCCAGCGGGTCTGGCGTCAGCTCTGATAATAACTGTAAACATATTCATGCATTCATGTCACAATCGTCAACTCAGCATTGTATTATTACTATGTATTTGTTAAACTTGATTTTATTTACCTGCCAATTACTGTACATAGACAGAAAATGTTGATTTGGTACGTATGTTGGCTGTGGGCGGTTAATCGTACAATAGAATACTTTAGTAGAGCATTTAAGACCTAAGTATGTATAAGCATTTCCATTTAGGTACAGTTGTCCATAAGCTTTAGCTGGGCGAGGCGTTTCTGGTGATACCAATGGCATTGTATTCGCATTCGGTGTTATGCCATGGTGCCTTTTCGGCGTAAATGTTCCAGGTTTGAGTGGTAATGTTGATGGTCGTAGAAATTTTGGTTTCCTCTCTTCTGTGTTAGAATTCGCTATTAAGTTTTTCTGAAAGTATGAAGTTTCCGATCTCTCATTTGGGACTGAAGTCTGATCGGTTTCATGCGCATTCGTATTTTTTTGAACTTCAGTTGAACTTTGGATTTGATTGTTATATATTTCAGCTTTAGTTATAAGATTTTCGAAATTGAAATTACGTATTTCGTTGACGTCTGATTTTATATCAATATTTTTCGATGTAATCTGATGATTGTATTCTTTAGCCTTTTTATTCATAATATAGTTAGTATTTTCTTTTAAAACTGGAGATCTGGGCATTCCATCTAACCCTCTTTTCAGACCTCCATCTTGTCTGCCAGTTGAACTACGAACAATGTTAGATGTATATGTAACCGCATCATCGACATTCTTTATTTTTATTATAGGTAGCGTCGAGATATGCTGCACACTATCTAGATTAGTGTTATCTCGGCTTTGGCTAAAATTATCTGCCTCTATATGAGAAAATTTCAAATTAGGACTTTGAACATTTGGAGATCTTTCAATAGTAGAAATGATCGAAGATTTTGCTGCAGGGCTTTTTACCCTCAAAGAATCCTGAATATGATCGGTCTGTGTCTGTAAAGAAATTTTAGGCACATCACCATTCAATGTTGATTTTGTCGATATGTTAGAACTTCCAACGAACACTCCTGGTGTGCTTGGCCCTGGCATTCCTGGCACATGCGGAATTAGCTTCCCTCCATGTAAAATTGTAGTAGCGCCATTAGGGGGAGAGGATGGGCTAAGAGGTGGGAGAGTCAGTGGATTATAAGCCGTAATAGCACTTAGAGGTGGAAACTGGAAGTGAGTAATATCATGAATATTGAGCAAGTTTTGAGCTGTTGACGTTGACATTGTCATTCTGGGTGTCTGGGGTTGTGGCGTATTTATTATTTCCTTTGGAGTTGGAGGATTATGGACGATTGTCCCACCGGAATGTAATCCTGATCTAACAACCACACTACTTGCTTCTGAATCATTTGCAAATTTTGAAGGAGAGAGATTTTGTTGTACCATAATTGGAGAAAGTTGATTTTTGCTGGGCTCAATGCGTAGCGTAGTGGTGCTCCCTGAATGGTCAACTATTTTAACTTCTCCTCCAAACATTTGAAGAGAAGTAGAACTGTGTCTCATATGTTGTGAAATTTCCTCTATTGAGCGCAAAGTTATTTGATTTGTATCCATACACCTTATCTTAGGTTGCAAATATAAATCTACGGAACGTGAAGTCGAGATATCTGAAACACTGGGGCTATAAGTTTCGGATGTGCTATCAGGTTTTCTTTTAGGGCTAGAATCTTTCGTTCTTATTCTCAAATTTTCCGTTTTTCTATTAAAATCAGACGACGCTCTTGTATCCACAAGTCGAGTATTTCCAAGTAATGGGCCTGGAGATGGTAAGGGTGCTATTACATCATTATATTCAGATTTTGTTATAACAAGATTATCTGGTTTAATTTTTGAAGACTGTATTTTTGTACAAACATTTAGTTTTGTAGATGTACTAACTTGAGTTTCAGGCAACCGAACATTGATGGAATTACTTCTCATGAATATATTTTCCGGTCTTGTTGCATGTTTTGTATCTTTTTGATGAATGTTATTGGGTGTTGGACTATTAGCAATGCTTCCTTTACAGTAATACATCCTATGTATTTCAAAATTGTCAGCACTTCTAAATATTATTTGACACAAAGGGCAAATATATAGGGGTCCAAGTCCATCTAATAATTCACTTGTAACATTAGATAAACCATTTGTTTTATTTTTTAAGAGAAGATCTTTTATAATAGAACCTTCAGGGTTCAAGTTATGTTTTTGGTCTTCAAAATTAGTGAAACTTTCAGAATGAGATCGTTTTTTGAATGTATTATCAGTCTCATTGTTTTGTTTTGTTAAATTTAATGGTATAACATCTGATTTTATTTCACTTTCAAGCATAAATTGTTTACTCTCTGCAATTTGTTTTATCTTGCCGTATTTCTTTTGCAAAGGTGATTCAATAACATCAACAATGGCCTCATTATCGGATATAATTTTAGAGATATGTTCCGTAAGAAAGTCAGCATTTGGGGACATCGTTTTCTTTGTCTTATCTTTTTCGTCAGCGCCCTGATAAAATGCTGCTCTGAACTTGGGTTTATAAATTGTTTTTGATTTACTGTTATCATTTAAAGGAATATTTGGACTTATCGAAGGCGCGCTGTTATCGTTTAATTCGGGCGACGAAAATTCATGAGATCGGCTATTTTCGATACGAATGATAGAAGCATCAGAACCTGTATCAGATAGCGACGTAGGTGGTATAGATGTATCACTTTCCGACCCACCGGATAAATCCTCGTCATTAATTGTAGCAGAAGAGTCAGGTCCTTGCAATCTTAAAGCGTGTGTTCTTGATCTTCGATGCTTATATAAGTTGGATTTTGTTTTAAAAGCAAATCCACAAGGTATACAAGGATAAGGTCTTTCATTAGTATGAGCTCTGATATGTTTTTGGAGAACCGAAGGCTTGGCACATGGTAACTTACAATAAGGGCATATATAGCGGCCCGTTCCACCACTGTAAGTATCCTTGATAAAATCATTTTCAAGATTTTCAGTCTTATTTGGAAATTCTTCAGGAAAACTGGTCTTACCAGATATTTGAACAATATTATTTACATCACTTAACCTAGAGTTTTCATCACTAAAATTAATTTGTACATTTCTTTCTGAATTTGCAATATGCTTATCATACTGTTCCTTAATCTTCTCTATTTCTGGATGAGCTGCTGCAATACTTCCGTTTGAGATTGAAGTATTGCAAGCAACATTTGATTCTCTGTGTCTCATTTCCTCACTCTTAGATGTATTTGAAGGAAACACCGACACAGTAGATGCCATTTTTTTAAACTTCTTATGAAGATAGCTGTGATCATTGTTGTTGGAGAAATTACTGTCCAAACGTTTTTCTTGTGTCAGCGGCATCGTACCCGCGACTTGTATGCCTGAAAGAGGACAAATATATTATTATGTACAAATTCTACAATATCTTATTTTCTATCAGAATAAAACAGAAAATGCTTAATAATTTGGAGATAGTTTACATATAATAATTTGATGATAACTCTTAAGATATGAGCATGATAATTAAGTAAAGTAAAAAAATGTATTTTTTATAATTATATCTGCTAACATGCGACCATAAATTCATATTGAACACGTTGTACGAATTCTGTTGTTGTAGAATTATTTCTCTTTCAATTCCTATTTATATATAAGGAACGTACTTGGTTAGTATAAGTGACTGCTATAGATTTTATATGAATATACATAATCAAATGATATATATATAAATGTTGATTTAAATTCTGACTTATTTATTAGCATCCTGCAAACTACATTGTGCAAAATTGCAAACAAATTATTGTTTGGTTTTTGTTCCATTTGCAAGTTTGTGAATTTATAATAATGTATGTATTGTATCTATCTGCTAAGCGTTCTTTTCTTTTATTGAATAAAAAAAACACTAGTGGCTCCGTACCTGTTTTAAAATTGAGTTTGCCATTAACAACTTCGCCTGTTTCTTTTACCTGCGGTATTGCCCGAGACTACAAAACATTTTAATATTACGGAAACTACATTTTATCTGATCGATCCTCCTTGATGTGTAATCCTTCTATCGTATTGTAATATTTCTACGAACAAAACGTGTTTATTTTTTATTGGATTATTACAAATTTATTTATTAGTGATAGAATAACTATAAATTTTAGTAATGCTCAGATAATCAAATATCAAATTATAAAGTTAGACCTACTTATCGCTACATATTGTTATATTCTACATGAGAACGGCATTTAAAGTAACTGATTTTCTTTTCAACTTATGAGCGTGTATTTATTCTATCCTGTGTATTCTCAATGATTGTTAGAGTTTATGTTATACATTTTTGAAGTGTTCGCTTGAATTGTATCGTCAACAAGTAGTGAATATTATACGGCGAGCTAGAGAGGTGGCGCAGGGATGAGTTCACCCACGGCGCATGTGCCGCGCTATGTTATGTCTATGAGTGTGCGACGTGACATCATCGTGACGTAGCCACCAACACGCGCTAACGGCCTAATGAACAAGGGTATCCCCGATTTTACGCGCGGTGTACAATTTAAATCTATATATTGTTTTATATTCAACTATCTAATAATCATAGTGTAATGATTTTTTATTTTATCTACTAATCTATAATTTTATAACGCATTGTTTCTCAGATATAAACTAGCTGATATTAAGAAAGTTATTAATATATTTTACAAAAGAAAAATGCAAGTATGTTTAAAATAATTTTAAAGGGTATCCCTTACAATAGACAAATTATTAAAAGAACCTGTGCCTTAGTACTTACTGTACTACAGGTCAAAATAATGTCGTATCAAGCGTGAAGTAAAAGAGGGAGAAGTGAGAACAGGACAGTATTCGCAAGTGTGAGTGTTTATCTAAACACAATCGGTACACATGTAGTGGTACTGTACGGATGGCGACCTCGCTTTGCGCTCACTCGAGGCATTCGTGGACGACTGCGTTGCTGCGTTCCAAGAAGGCGTTACAATTTCTCAGAACCGAAGACAGGCAAGCCGCTCCGCTCGTTTATAACGAGCCAGCAAATAAGCGCAGTACGCACTACGCACACAAGCATGACTCGCTCGTTCCATCGGCGATCGGGCGGATCTATGTATCGGATTCTGTATCTCGCCACACACTGGTGTGCGCTTTTTATTAACAAGTTGCAGCGGTCAACATAATACCTACAGAATCTATTAGAAACAATTTTTTATTTAAGAATTGTATTTAGGGAAGTATTTTCCAATACAAGTTCTCCGTTCGGTAGAATCGCGGGTAGAATACAAGAAATATTGCAGGGTGTTCCATGTTGTGAGAATTAGAGATGCAGCAGCATAATAATATGAAGTATGGTGTGGCAGTGCGGGGATCGGTGTTGTAACGAGACAAAGGAACCCCGGGGGTCGGCCGCCGCCCGCCGGCCTGGCGCCAGGCCAGGCGGCCCTGGCGACGACGCTGTGTCGGCCGCCTGCACGCCGCCAGCTTGTTTTGCCTCCACCTATCAGTATCATAGCACCTTACACTGCCGCACTAAGCCTACACCGGCTTAAGGGCTTGACGACTTGTTTGTATGTACACACACTGTGGTATTATTTCTCATCCTCAGGTATAAATAATAATAATAATAATACCTACACACCATTTATACAATAATATTGTAGAGTTAAATAATATTAATTATCGCCACCTATACGGTTTTACTTACATTAAAAATAACTACTTTGGTACCTATCATGTGAGATAAACAGTCTTAAAAATGTTACCTAATAATTTTAGCAACTAAAATATCAAATCTTAATAACCTTATATATATAGAAAATTTCTACACGTTAATCATAGTTGGTGACATAATGAAATTATTGACAAATTATGTAAATAATAATATAGTTTATTAATTTCGCGTAAAGAAATTCATATATTTTGATAGTGCATTAAGTTATCAAAAAATAATAACTTTGTATATAAACAGAAATAAATTAAGATTGGACCCATCGTTGCGAAGTAATTGAGTGAAAATACACACTAAGCTAGTCCAAATAGCTACCTTTTCTAAGCATTCACTTCATACACTGTTATTGTTTTCGATTGATTTAGAAAGATGTCTTACCTGCCGCGGAGTAATGAATCAGTCCACCATTATCCAAGGAGTTGTTTAGATATCATTTGTTTACCCCTTCTAAACATATGTCAACAAGTCCGATAGGCTGCATTTCACCCGCGCGCAAGTGAATCATCGTTAATAATTGCGCGACGATCCACGCCACCACACACACACACCTTCAATATCGTCACTCGCGTCTCACTCGCACTACCTTACTACAACGCCACTTTCTTTTTCGCGTATAACAATTACCGACGTGTATGTAATTATTTATATTATCTATCGGTTGTAATATTTTGGATGAACGTAAATTCCAGAAACGAGCGACGCACGCTACCACTCCGCGGATGACTGTTCAACTGTTTTTAGTTGTACTTTGTCGTTGGTTCGTTTCGTTCCGTTCGGCTATACGCTGAACTCCCCGCACCGCCCGCACCCGCTCCGTGCGCCACCCTATACGCCCGCTGAGAAGTGATTCATGTCGCGTTGTATCTATCTCCTTCCTTCGCCGCAACCGGATCGGTCGCTCTTCGTAATCTATTTATACGTATCTATGCACGGACTTTAACACCGTGCTTATAATTTTAATTACAAATAATAAAATTCTTTAGTGTGAATTGCAATAAAACCGTCTATACAGCTCGGCGAATTCAGGTAGCATGTATTACAAGCCGTTTATTTTTTATTAATTTTGTGTGTACCAAATAAACTTTGTATTTACTTATGTGAAGCATTAGAAGATTATGCAAAATAGCTGTTCATAATTATTATTGATTACGGAACTAGTAATTTGGTTTTTGTGTTGCTACTGGTGTAGCAGTAGCAATAGCGACGCAGCGTAATTTTCATGCAGCACTGATTTCGTAACGGTTGCGCTCGACTAGAACGGGTATTGGCTTTGTATACCTTCGTTCTCTGTACATTCTCTTGGACTAGAACCGTGCATAATCCTTATTTTATAATATTTTTTACAAGTTGAAGTCCTTTTGTGGTTTGAAAATGTTATTCATTGTTCATTCATTTGCACAATTATTAAGAGTGGTTAGCGTTGACATTTACATATATTTAACTTATCTCGTGAACTCGTTATCATTAAGACCTCTTTATCAAATTCAGTACGTAAGTAGGTACTAGGTAGGTATATAGATATCTACCTACCACATAAATGTCACTTACAGACAAATATGGCGTCCCTGTGGATATTAATCTTATATTTAGTCGCTAAGCTGTTTAATGATATCTTACAGCTTAAAACTTCCTTGGTTCCCTAGTCAAATGAATGTATAAACATATTATTTGCAATGATAACTGTAGGCGGCTTATCAGTTTGTGTGGAGGCGATGACGCACGCGCTTTGCCGATAGCACTTAATCACTCGATTCTTGGCCGGGAAACAAATGATACGAGAAACACCGACACCAACACATAGATACCTACTTGATATCGTGAAAAGTAAATAATGCATAAGTAGGTATTAATTATTAATTATTTTAAATAGTTAATGAAATGGAAGTCGTAAAATAGGTATATACTTGTAAATTTCTAATTTTCTGATCTAGATATTTACTAATAATGACTCGCACAATCACAATTCAATAAAAATATTATAAGTAAAATGTACCTAATTGCTTTGTGTAGGCAATTATTATTATTTTGTTCAAGGTTTTTGATGTCAAAAAATAACTGGGCATGTAGAATGCACTTATATACGTATATATGTTTCTACCTAGTGATAGGCCACTCAATCATACTTTCGAATGTAAATGATACATTATTAGGGCGCAGCATAGCTATTTCGCTAATAGCATGGCATGCGCGGGGGCGCCGGGCCGGGCGCGGGCACTTGTTGCGTTGTTTAGTTGGCGTTCTCGCCTGTTGCTGAGATACGACGTCATATCACGACCTTGAGCTACTGTCTCTACCAACTTTCTGAATAACTGTCAACAAAATAATAACTGCTGCCAGCTTATGTTATTCACATGATGCTTCATCTATAACATACAATACCCATGTACAAAAATTCGTACCTATCCCAACCATAGGATTTGCATATCTAACCATTAGAAGCAGTGCCTCAATAATTAATTTATATATCGATATTATTATTTGCATGTCTTTAATAATGCTATATACGATGAAATAAAAATATTTTTTACTTTGTTTTAGCATTTAGAATTTTAGGATTCTGTTTGCTTCATGTTACTGAAACCTAGAATTTAAATGACAAAAATTTGCAATTGGTTTTTGCTGCCCGTGAATTTGATGATATTGCACGAAAAATTGCCATTTTTCTATAAGCATTATCAAAACTAGAATGATTAAAGATAACGTATCCCTTATTTTAGCATCAACAGTTTACTTGTTAAGTAGACATCCGTTTCTAAGCAAGTATTACCTACACTCCGTAATATAGCTATTGTGTGAATGTGGGTACAGATCTGGTCAGGCGCCATAAAGTCGCGTGGGCGGGAAACCCGTCTTTAAGTGGCGATGGCGAACGTTGAAACCGAACAAAATATTGCACCTATGTATACTATAATACTATAACATACTTTCTATGTCTCGTTTAGACATAATGAAAAGTGTTGTCGCGTTTTAGTATGTTGTTGTCGTTATGCCATGGATTTCACATTAAACAAAAATACTTAATCAATGCTTATTTAAATTTAAAGGCGTGTCAATATTATGTCGGTGTTGCTATGAAAGAATTCAAGTCGAGTGGTCGGGAAACGGATGGTCGGAGTCCCCCACTTCGCTCGGGCTTCCCTCATATCCAGGTCATCGGCTGGCCGGAGTGGCCGGCCTGACCGCTATTACATGTCGATGTCGACGCGTTGCTTCGACAGGGCGCGCCCGGCTTCCAATCTCCTTGTTAGGTGTCTGACACAGACTACGTAACGCCTACGTAGGTACAATTAAGTAAGTAATCGATAGCGGAGTGGATAACGCGCATATTTAACAAATGAACGAAGTTGTATCAGCAGAACAGATTGCGATTTCTAAAAAAAAACATATCTTCTATTCAATGTCCGCTTAATAATCAAGGCAATGTAGTTTTTGGAATAGAAATCAAGCGTTACTGTGTAAAAGGTTGACGCATGGTAATGATTTCTTAAATATCGCTTAAATGATTTAAGGAGCCTCGTTTTAAAAATTAGCAACTACGTCGTAAAATTTACATACAAGAGAAAAAACCTCCTATTCCTCGTATACCATTTCTTAGACTTTCTAGTGTTTCAGGAAAATATTGTGGAACTTTTTGTTCCTTTTAAAAACTCGTAAACACACTGGTAGGACGAAAGAATTAAAATTTTATTTATACCATGACACGATGACGTCGCAATTTTCGGTAAGGACGGTCGATAAATGTAGAAGGTAGTAATCTAGTAAGTAAAGTTACTATTAAAGTTATTGAAGTTTTAGGAAGTTAAAGTCATCGATAAAACTTCGAAAATTTTAAACTCCGCAAAAACAATATGTCATATTTAGTAATATTACTAATCGCATCTAAACTACGTACTTACCAAGCGGATGACTTTGGAGAATCAGGATAGTGGGCGTGTGAATTGAATGGCCCTTTAATTTTTTGTTTAAAGTCTTCAAGTACTTATAATAAAGTGCAGTGTAATAAAACATTCCATGTAGTACCAAATAAATGTAAAAACAATTCGTTCGTGACTTCGTTATGACCTTGGATTCTTAACTTATCCAAAATTACGTGTATACATATTTTCTTCAGCCAAAAATAAACTCCAAGAACGGGATGGCACGCAAAACAGGCAATTCCCGACGTGAGCACATACGATTACTGCCAAAAATATTTCGTCGTAAATATATCCGACATACCTACGTATATATTAAATAATGAACTTATGCCAAATTATTCTTATTTATTGAATGTTCAACAAATAATACCACAGACGTGGAAAATACTTTAACAAATCACAATTTTGATCAATATACTATGATAATAATGTGACTTATAAAAAAAACTACGATTTTCGCTGGATCGTATCTGTCCCACTAATAAAAACGCAGTAAAATAAGAATTATCAACCTTTGATTTTAAGATCCAAAGTTTAAATATTATTATAGACGAAATGAAAGACTCACCAAAAATATAAAAAAATTAACGTGCTTATAACAATTACACCTGTATCAAGAGAATGGCGTCATTCTCTGCAAATTCACCCGTTCACATATCAACAACTAAAACTTCCATATGTATGAGCGCGACAATAATATTCATGAGTCAGCCGAAACGAAGCTGAACTCCACTTGACCAAATAAATAACTATATTCAACAATGAACAGTCTTTCCTTAATGACGCTTGCTGTAATAAAGTTTGTATTGCTTTTAAAACATATGAAGAAACCCACTCTTAAGAATGTCATAGTTATGTAGGTACTATTATTATATTTATATACTTAATTGTTAAGGTACGCACGTTTTTCTTCGCTACATTTTTTATTTATTAATACTTATAGCTGTGTTTATGTAATGCATAATTATAGATTTTTAACATTTTTTTTATTTGAAATGTTAAAGTCAAAATAGATTTGGCGCATGTCCCTTACATCACATAAGCTCTCGAGAACGATGGAGTGACAGAAGCCAGTTGAGATCTGGTTTTGGCCAATTGCCAGCAATCCCGAGCTTGGAGAGAGATGTTCCTGCTTCCGAGATGCATTCTTTGCACCTACACAGATGATCTAATTTTTTATTTTTGTTTTGAAGTAGTTCTCTCTCATTCGTTTTATTCATTGTGTTTTACACAATAGCTTGGCTGTATACTACTCGTACTCAGGTAGGCATAATCAAAGGATTATTGTGTCGTTATTGACGTAGAGTTATTTGTTAATTACTGAATCATTTTCATCGTCAATTGCTGGAGTCAATCGAATTTCCACTCAATAAATTAGATAAGGTTAGAGTTTCCAATGATCATAGTATGGTAGATAAACTTAGGTTTAATTTTATATTCATATCATAGCAGGATTTTAATATTAACTGCGCTATCTTAGTACGTACTGTTCATTTTACAAGGAACCAGTCGTACTATTGTACAATCGGTTTTCAACAGGATCTATCAGCCGTCATCGTCATTTCTTTTTGCCCAAAAGCCTTGCTGGGTACATATATCGGTATTTCAATACCAAGTTATTAGCCCTTAACGTAAATGTTACATATACTTAAATCCAAAAGCCTAACGTTATAATAATCACAATAAATAAATATAAGTTTAAAGCCTAAGTCTGCGAACGTATGGACCAGTCTATAATTGCTCTTAAGCGACCAATTCAAATGTAATTGAAGCACCATTTTACCTCTTTTAATTCAGTGCGATAGTTTGCCATGCTTGGTCACTGTTCAATCATCTGATAATTTACCGCTCTATTTAAAGACGATGCATGTATTTCCTTTATACTAATATCCTTTATATATATTATTCATATTTCCACTGCTCACATATAAATTTATCGAATGTAAATTTTATACATTAAGGTTCGAAGTCCCTTAAATAATATAGTACCTAACTATGGAATTATGCTGCAACGGATATTCTATCGAGTATGTACTAACTCACAATTTACACAAACATTTTTTATGTGGGCAGAACAGCAAAATAACGCAGACCACCAGATGTTGAGTATTCGTTGAAGCCGCGGGACATCCACATATTGTTCCTCCTAAGGTCCAGGATGGTCGCCTCCCTTTTAAGGCCAGCTGATAACCGGTCGAATAATATTGTTCTACCAACTCGTAGTTAGGTAACACATAAAATCAATCTCTACGAGAACATACTATGAAAATTAACTTGACTAAGGCCTGAAAATTTATTAGGATAATGGCAAAAGAGACTCAGCGTTAGGTACCTATTTGGGAGAATTTGTATTCAAGTCTCGAATATCTTTTTACTATTGTATTTTATATTGTAAGAGAAAAGCTAGTTCATTATAAAATAAAATAATCATAGATAGAATGTTACACATATTCGTACTCGTGTTATAAAACTTTGACTTAACGCTTGTCATATTGATAAGAAAAATGATAAAGATAACATACAACAATGTGATAATAATAGTGCTAAATTTTGCATGTAGATTGGCAACAATGTCAAATGTGTGGGTATTTTAAGCAACGTAACAATCATTTAACTATTGAAATTGCAATAGTTCTTATTCAAAAGTAATATGACATAAAATATTCATAAATAAATTAGTACCACGAATAATATATAATTAGAATATCAGAAGATAACATTTAAGTAGTTGGAGTATTTTTCATATTAGTTGTAAAAAAATAACGTAAATGTGAAGATTTTTTTATTCATTATTGAAATTCAACTTGCTTTTTTGGTCCATGATAAAATCACAATGAGCCTCTTCATGATCCACTCCAAGATATACGTAACTTCTCCTTCTCCATTCCTTGCTGTTCTATGCTCGATTCACCCAGTCGCCTCGTGTAGTCCACCCACCGCATTCTGGGTCCACTTCACAATTATCTCGCCCAACATCTAGTTGTGTTCATTCTTTCATTGTATTTCATCGTGTACACTCATTTCTTTTACGCAGTTATACCGAGCATAGCTCTCTCCATTCACTTCTGCGCGACTCTGAGTTTTTCAGCTTACGTCTTAGTAAACGTCATCGTTTCTGAGCCATACGTGATATGGCACAGTATGATAATGATGATAAATTATGTTTAATTCCTTATATTAAATACCCAACAAAAGGTTGCAGTACATAATTTAATCGCCCCATTCATTATTAATATTTGAAAGGTATTCCCTAATCTTTTTTACTTCAATTGAATCCATATTTCATACCATTCCATCTTTCATAACTTACAAAAAGAACAATAGAGCCTGTCTGCCACCTCGCCGATTTTTTAAAATACTTTTTATGTGAAATCAGGTAAGAGCATAAAAGGTGGTCCTTGTACCAAATTCAAAGGACATAAGACTAACAAGGAACTTAAGGTACTTCTTAATGTAAAATATCATAAAATCACTGTTTTACAGTAAAATTATCAATTGTTTTTATTAAGTACTCTAGAAACTATCGATGATGGGATCACATAAGTTGACGGTCATCATTATCACGTATTTCTCAGAAAATATTCATGTTTTCGTTCTTACAGTTTTGGAAGGAGATAAGATTATAATTGTTTGTCGTCAAAATGTAATGTAGCATACCCTATAAAGTCCTCTATATTTTTGCGTTAATGTGCCTCCAAATTAAGTTATCCATTTTCAACGCTAAGTGATTTTTAACGCTAAGTGAGTTTAATATTTTTTGTTATATCAATTTGAAATTTATAAAAGATAAAGTCAGAGGTAAAACGAAACCCCGACTGCAGAAATATTAACAATATTATAATAATATAGTATTTTTTATTGCCACAATATTCAATTCCCTTTTTATTTCCAGACACTTAAAAGAAATATGGGATATTGGACGCTATATTGTGTATTTCTATTTTTATTTTTCTTCGTAATCGTTGATTACGGTTTTAAATATAGAATAGAGTTTTTTTACGACAATTACAGATATACCTACATATAGTTGTCGCTAATTATATTTAAAAGTTATCCGGAATGAATGAAAGTGAATTGTTTTTGCCGCCGACTATTGTTTTTTTTTAATTCGCCATGTTTAGAGTTGAGTTGGTGTTGCTGATTCTTGGAATACCCCCAAGCACGCGCCGTGACTCGCTCGCACTGCCGTCCTCCGCGTCATGTTACAAACTTTTTCACATTTACATTCCGATATTTCCACGAAATCAGTCCGTTTCCTGTTACCGGAGTAGGCAATTACGAGCTTACGCCTCTGTTGACTATTTTTAAAAAGAAGGTAAGTAGGTAGTGACAGCTACAAAAGTATAAGTAATAGGTAGGTACGTTCATGTACGTCACTCTAGGCCAAAGGTTACAAAGCTATTAATAATAGTCCAATCGCGTGGTATGAACAACTTTGAATTGTATTAGCATCACATAGAGCTGAAAACAAATATCTGATAGTAAAGCTGACAGTACGAGTACATTCTAGTTTCTGTGATCGTAGACATAAAGTTGTTATTAAACGGAGTCTTACTTAATTATATTAATGAAATAAGCATAAAGACGCAATATGACCGTTAATGACAGTCATGGAAAACAAACGTACGCGTCAGACAAGTAATATTTCCATTACACAAGATACAAAGATAATAATAATTAGAAAATCATATCAAGAGAGTAATTGTCATTTATACCTACCTTCAGCTTTTTCGTTCATTTGAAATATCTAAATAGGTATGAACAGGCTAGGTATAAGCTTTTTTATGGGGGGCACGCAGTACCCCTAAAGGAAAAAATGCCATAAAAACGAAAATAATAAGAATTAAAATAAAATAAAATTGATGAAAATAGAAGCACACTAAAAACACAGTGGCCAGGGGTGGGGAAGGGGTTTACAAAAAAATATGGACTTACAACTTTCCAGAATTAGCGTGCCTTCAAAACAGAAGTGACAAAAAAAGGCCTGGGTATAAATTAAAATGAATTCGCTCTTAACATTTTTGAGATCGGCGTAAACCGCTAAAATAAATTGAAATTCATATTCATAGCAGGTGTAAATAGGAGGCTTTACATCACAATTCGCAGGTGAATTGGTAGTGGTATTAATACACTGAACCGCAAAGAAAAAGGGTCGGTTACCAAAACTTCAATATTTTCTAAAATATTTGTTTCAATGTCATGA
>DWON01002095.1:0-21780 GCA_018251015.1 Phocides pigmalion okeechobee
AATTTGAATTTTTACAATAAAAAGGATTTTGAATATTTTTGATTTGTGGCCCTTTTGTTTTAAAGTAGCGATATGCAACATCCACCACTTTATATATGTTTTAATGCTGAATAGAGATTGTTTAATCATGTTTATATTGAATTTGTTAGCATGGCGAGACTATCGATATACTCTATATCACTCGTACGTCCAAACTAGAGTTATCAAATCTTTTTAGGAGCTTATGTTGTTACGTTGATATTGTCACTTTTACTCTCCTTATTATATATGAGGGAAACATTGCCCGTTGGTTTTTTTTATGTGAGAAGAGTAGCCAACGAGCATGCAAACTACCTGATGTTAAGTTGATAGCAGTCCATAGATATCCCCGTACAACCACAAATACGACCGAAATCCTATCTGAGCTCCAACGTAGATGTGTTGTGCTACGCCTGAGCACTTAGGTGGTCCCCTGGCTTCAAAGTGTAGCCAGCAACCGCACCGCTCCAACTGAAATACAAGTATTGCTTTACGGCGGATTATGAGGGCGGCGGTGGTACCTCGAACTATCGTTCTTCCATCTTTAAACTCCCGTTGTGTATTATCCCACCTTTGTGTATTTGTTAGTATTTCTTTAACGCGAAAACTACCAATTTAATATATCTCATTAATTGTCACGTTACTTCCGTTATATTTTAAATGTTAAATACATATATTGGAATTAAGCAATGACCAAAAATAATTATAATTAAAAATAACGCCCCTTTCGTGTACAAATACATGTTGCTATACACTTATATCAGACGCTTAAACCTACATTTACAATGTTATCTATTGTGCATTTCTTTTGTAATACAGGACTCGTGCCATCCTAGAAGAAAAGTTACTACTGAACGATGTAGTGAAAAACTACAAGAAGTATATTCCTAAAGTGATTGTCAAAAGGCACGGACCGTTTCCCAAGAAATACGCCCATGACTACCTTCCTCAACTTTGTTCGGTCGGTCATAACGTGAAGTAAGTGTAACGTATCACTGTACGACCAATTATACTTTACGTCAAGCGCTTGCGGTTCGTACACACCCGTCGTGTACGTGCAATTCTGTATGGATTACGGGCGAACACAAGTGCTATGTTTACGTGTGTTACGTGCTACAAGATTGAAGGCGGATATTATGTACACGTATTCGTAGATGATACATTGACGCTAAAAATACAATATTTGTTAATTGGTGGCACATTTTCAGTCCAGAGAAAACAGCTCCAATTTAGTGCCGCCTCCCGCAAAACAGACTCGATGTATCATATGAGCGCTGCAGTTTAGGTTATTAACGACTGTTTTGAATTTGATTCCGAATACTTAAGGGAGTATCATTTATTCATATATATGTTTTTAGGTCAGGATAGTAGTAAATGTGCTTGCAACTTATTTGATATTTAGGACACGCTACAACTCTGGATTTGCATGTCCAATCTCAAACAGGACTGAAATCCTATCTGATATCGTACGTAAGATGATCACTTCGCTTATAAATTTATCTGGCATCCACATTTCTGTAACCGAACCATAAAAACTATGTCACGGCGGATTATGAGTTTATCAGTGGTACTCCCCCATTCATAGCTTAAAATCTTTTCATAATTACCTTTATCATTTTTGCAGCTACATAAAAAACCTATATTTACAACAGTTGTACGGACTTGCGCCCAACTATTTAGCAGAAGAATATGAGAATGTCATGTGGCAGAACGGAGCGGATGTCGTACCGGTGCGGTTGATCGTAGCACCCTTCCACCCTCATCAGCCTGGGATAAGACTTTACAATACCCTTAAAAGAGACGTAAGTTCTGCCATATATTTTTAATTACCTTAATAAAGGTGGATGTTCTCAATTGGATTTTTTTCTTAAAACTCTCTGAGGCGTACAACACTGTATATTTGTTGCCGCAACGCGCTCTCGGCTTGTACAAGCCTGTGTTCGGGCGAACAAATGTGCTGTGTTTACGTCGGCGTTACAAAATTGAAGGCGGACATTACGTCTGTGTATTCGTAGACGATACACAGATGCTAAAAATACAATAATTCAGCGATTTGTTGACACATCTTCAGTCTAGAGAAATTAGCTCCGGCTTAGTGCCGCCTTCGGCAAAGCTTACCCGATCTAATATATGAACAGTTTTTTACGTTTCGTATAACTCTCCTGTTTTGATGGTTAATACCAATTATGAAACGATTTTTTAATTTGGAACGGTAAGCTTCTCGTTAGGCTCGTATTCAAATTGGGAGAAAATATCACTAAATACATGTACAAATAAGTAATAGCATCCAAAGGGTGGTAAGACAGGAAATAGAATTTATTGGAAGTCTGTTTTTTTGGTTAAAGTTATTTAATGTTAAGTTTCCTATGAAATATGAAGATATGTGTCTCTTATAGTGAACAAGTAATATCGATATTATTTTCGAAATTTAATTCTAAATCAGGTAGTAATCTCATGCAATGATTTTTACTACAGGTTATGTGCGTATTAAAAATTAGTTATCACTTGTTTTAATAGTGAAGAGAAACATCGTGAGGAAACCTAAATGCTTGAGAGTTTTCTATAAAGTTTAAAAAGGCATTTAATTCTATCAAACCGCAATGAGTCAGCGTGATGGACGATATGTCTACCGTTTTTTATTATGCTTTTATTAACTTCGGTCGTATGTTTGTTTGTAACGGAAACTTTGACTACGATTTTGACGTACTTCAAGACGACGGATTAGTTCGAAACTGTGCATAATTATCAAGGATCGATGACATTGCAATAATAATATGAAAAATATGAAACATGATTAGTAGTTAAAAACATGCAAATATATATTTATTTAAGATCCAACTAAGAAAAAAAAGTATTGCAACGTAAAAAAGCGAGCGATCTATTGCACCCACGCTTTTATGGAATACTTTTTTTTCTTGTTTACCCCTTTTTTAGTTGGTTTTATTTTTATAAATGCGTGTTTTTTTGTTTTTTTTTACTGTTTATTTCTGAGAAGACTTATAAATGCGTGTTTTTTTTCTTTTTTTTTAATATTTATTTCTGAGAAGAGGCCAGAGAGAGGTCAGCAGTGGAGATTTTCAAAAACTAGGAATTACGATATTATGTTATATTCACACGCTTTCTGTAACGAGCACGTTTTTTTACTTTGTACGTAATTACTTTTCAGTGGTTTCACGTTTGTACAATTGAAGAGTTAATATACCTAACGAGGAACGGTGACAATTCCCTGGAGGTATCGAGGCGGGGCACACCATTGTTTTTCAAATTTAAGTGCGATGAGCAACTTTCGTCTTTTATATCAGTTTGCGATGGTTACTACAGGTAAATATAAATTATCAAATTGTATATAATAATCTAATGTAATCACTAGCATCTGAAGACGCCCCCGGGTAGTACATCATTTCTGTTAAAGGTTGTATGTGGTTATTCATGGGCTGTAGCGACTAATTAACAACAGATGGCCTGCATTCTTTTTGTTTACTATTCTTTTAACTTTTTGTCTCTTAATATATTTGTTTTAATAAAATTTAATCTACATTTATTTTTATGTTGGAAGAGTAGCAAATGAACGTCTTTACAGCCCGTGGACATCCACGGGCAGCCTCAAATAGGACTAAAGTAATGTCCGACGTCATGCAGATGCGTTGCTACTCCTGAGGACTGAGATAATCGCCACACTTATGTGTAGATAGCATTCGTACCGCTTCAATAGCTCCAACAACTTCAACAACAATAGTTGCTTTACGGCGGATTATGAGGGCGGCGGTGGTTCCTCTCTGGTCCAACTATACTTCTATCATCTGTAGTTTATGAGACTGCGGTTTTCTGTTCAAAAATGTCTTGATTTATCAATGAATAAACATTGAAGACACACTACGCACATCACACACACAACCACACATGTATGCTACATGTATACACATATGTTGAAATCGTGAATGAATGGTAAATGTCTATTTGGAAGTAATTCCAAGAATACCTACTCTCTCTACAGATTTTTCAATTCCTTTTATAAATTGCGGTTTCCTGTTAAAATATGTTTTCCTGTACGAATAAATAAATATCAAGGACAAAACAGATCCCCACATCTGTTAAAATAGTGAGTGCACACAGTAAACACCGATTTGGAAATAATACCAAGAATAATTATACTCTGTACACATTTTCAATTTTTGTTTATAATACTGCGGTGGTGTTACTGATAAATGGTTACAAAGGAAAAGTGATATTTTAATAAGTAAGAAATAAATAATAACCTTCTAATTAGGGCTCCATGTCGTAAAAATTGTTCTCAATAGGAAAAAATCATAGAGTTGTCTATTTGTGTTCTGCCTGTCGCGGGAACACGGGAAGGTATTAAAATTAAATAATAAATTTAATGTAAAAGTACTCACGTTTGTTTTTGGTGCTTGGTTGTTCTTTACTTGGTTTGAACAAGTAAAGGCAAAATCTAAAAATCGTAATTTCGTATATTGCGATTAAAAATTTATCGGAAACCCTCATCTAAAAGTCAGACTAGTTTTCTCTTTTTTGTGAGGTTTTTAGTTTTTTAAATTTATTTTTAGTTTGGAGGCTCATTTAAATGTCAAAGGTGATGTAAAATATGTTTCCTAGACTTACTTCGGTATTTAGTTATGCTAGTTGCGTTTCACAATAGAACAGATTCAATCAGTCTATCAAAGCTATATATAGTCCTAATATAGCTGAGTGGAGGTCTAGTTGTTAAATAACTGATTTTAGCCCACTTTACTACATTAGCCTTAAGATAGAACTCTTTATGGTCCCCTGTATCAAAACCATTGCAATGTCTTCAGATAGTAGAACTCTATATAGTTCGACCGTAGTACGGTTAGTAAAGTTTTATCGCCGCCCCCATATTTTGCGGCTGCCGGTTACACTAAGAAGCGAAGTAACCGTCTTAGTCCTCAGAAGTAACTAAGAATCTATGTACGATCTGATGGGCCTTTAGTTCTATTCGAGGTTGTATGTGAATGTCCATGGGCTACAGAAACTTCTTAATCTCAGGTTGTCTGCATGCTTGTTTGGTATACTTACCACATTAAAATCTATTTTATATTTAGTACTACCATTGTCTAGGAAAACTACTGGATATAAATGAGAAAAAAAAGTTTCCTTTTTATTAGTAATGTGTTGATATTAAGAATCTATATAGAGATTTTGTTGATAAGAGATTATTTCAGTCACATGTGTTTTTGTTTGCAGGCTAATGGTGAAATGGACATTCAATTTATCCAAAGATGATGAGACTCCGTCGCTAAAAGAATTGCAAAGGATAAAATGTCATGGACCTGTTGGGTATGATATGAATGGAATACTTATTGCTTAATATACATAATATACTTTTATATATGTAGATAGTATATAATGTAGAGTATGTATGTATTGTTGCCCCCTATCACAATGTCTCACAATTGCCCTGGGTACGAAAGAGAAAACCAATAGACATAAAGTTCGTCCATTGTAATATCTAGATTAACGTCATGCAATAAATATTAAATAAATAAGATATATGACTTTATTTCTATAACAAGTTCATAATTTTTGTATTTTACGCTACAATAGAATAAATGCGATTGAGTAGAAGTACCAAAATTACGCTAGAAGCGGTCTCATAGTTTAAAGTGTTGTTTAAATAATGATTCTTATAAGAATTTGAAATTGCTTTTTTGTTTTGTCCAATATAGTGCAGATATTTTTTTTCTGTAGAAATAAAGTGTCCGTCTGTGAATTTAAAGAAATTACCGTTTAGTAAGTTTATAAGTATATGTAAACTTAGTAAACGGCAAGATAACATCAACGATTTTTTTTAGCTAGGGTTGTCTTCTAGTAGTAGAAATAAAGAAATTATAAAGACTT
The DNA here is from genome assembly GCA_018251015.1 of Phocides pigmalion okeechobee. Classification (NCBI taxonomy): domain Eukaryota; kingdom Metazoa; phylum Arthropoda; class Insecta; order Lepidoptera; family Hesperiidae; genus Phocides; species Phocides pigmalion. The sequence goes on from DWON01002095.1 coordinate 5,896, forward strand.
TTTTAAATATCAATTATTTCTCAATAAATATTTATAACTATCTGTAAAAGGAAGAAAGGATTGTTTCTTAATTTATTTATGTCACAATGCTATACAAGTCTGTATTGTTTGAGGATGACTAAATATGTATATTTATTAATGTTTCTACTTTTCCAGTGGTGCATTTTCATATCGTAAATTAGAGGAGAAGCGAGGCAAAAAACATGGCTGCTACATCTTACGACAATGCCAAGATGACTACAATGTTTATTATTTGGATGTTTGTAGTAAGAACAGGTAAATTGTACTTGAATTAATTGGAGATAAATTTTGTACTAATTATTACGACTTATTATATTTGTGTTTAAAACATAATTTTTGTAAAGGGTGAAATATTTTGCAAAATAATATGTAATCAGACGTAAGGGTAGAAAACTTGAGGACGGAATCGAACATAATTAAGTTATTGAAAATATTTTTAAAATCCATTATTCCTCTATGTTTTGTAATATATTTGTATATAACAGGACACAAAAGGGGGGGTTGCAATATGAATATTATATAGACGAGTTTTATTTTATTAAAGATTGTGAATTTATATTTCCAGTACCACAGAGACATACAGGATGGAGTTCAAAGGCCACGGCTACGTTTTCAACAAGGAAGAATATTACAGTATCGAGAGGCTAGTCAGTTGTCACCAAAATCCTGAAGGCAGGATATTCCTGAACGAATGTATACCTCCTTCTGAATATGGTAAGGAGCACTATGTATGGTTAACCTAAAACTTTTTCTACTGAAAATTCTGTTTATGAAATATTATTTCGCTTAATTATTTTGTCATCAAACTTTAATATGAGTTGGCTGCTTAATATTGTAACTGTGTTGCCACTATCCATGGTTAACCTAAAGGGTTTTGTATGGAAAATTATGTTTTAGAACCTTTTATTTCATTTAATTGTTTGGTCATCTAACTTGCTATGAGTTCCCTGCTAGACCATGCCTTTAGCATGAAGTACATCGTTTTAGGGAGATTTATACACTTACAATTTTAAACTAATATTATCGCAGAATTTGTACATTGTGAATAGCGGTTATTACATAAAATTATTTATAGAGCTTAAGTAAATTCATTATTGATACATTGCACTTCATAAAAATTGTAACTGCCCTTCTAATTGTAATTCTTAACGGTGTATGCCTAGGGCGAAGATAGGGTTTCTTTCCATTCCAGATTGTTGATATGCTGTAGTAACTACTTAACATCAGGCGCCCAGCATATATGTTTACGTTATATGAAAAATAATCTTGTAGAGAATAGTCAATTCAAACTTATATGTAACTATTATATATATTATAAATAACTATCTTCTTAAACTTTGTATTGCCTCTTAATAGTAGAACTAATCTATGTTAGATATGGTATTTTCCTACATCAGTTTCCTACCTATTATTTAAACCTTTTTAATAATATGAGTTTCATCTCCCTCTTTTTCTAGCAAAAAGTGTATGACAACATACTATGTTCATGTTTTGATATATAGATGTATTGTAGACAAATCCCAGTTACTGCTGTGCGGGGAGCCAGTGAAGAAAGGCGTGCGCATCGACCAGGCCGAGTTGCAGGAGATACTGAAGGACAACAAGAGTCCTCGCTGCTTGCCAAACAAGGACATTTTGTTATATACAGGTATTGTATTTATTATAAAATATACATACAATAATGGGGTAAACAACAAATTTAATTTTGATTTAATAATGATCTCCATAACAAGACTATAGCTACTTTTATTGGTAGTAGAGTTGTCTAGCCGGATATTTTTTAAGAATTCGATGTTAAGTGTATTTGTTAACCACCGAGAAATACTTAAAATGTTTTAAATGTGACTTGAGTTAAAATTTTAGTTGTAATTTTTTTAGGTTTCTCATTTTTAAGGGTATAAATATAAAAATATATAGAATTTATATGATTTGCTTTTCATTATGACAGGTTCTGAAAAAGTCGGCTCAGCCAATATAACAGCCACATACAAAGCTTTGTGGAGGCTCGATGAAACGAAAAAATTGGTTGTAGCTTTTAAAACACTACAACGTGAAAAAGCGACCGACTATTTAAAGGTAATTTTAAACTGTATATTACATTAAAGTCAAGCCACCTTTGGCCAGTAATCTAATTGCTTTACATTGACGCTTTCCCTGCGGCTACAACACTGCTGTGTAAATCTGGGCGCGACGTACTTGCGGCTCCTACACGCCTGTGTTGTAGCGACAAATTTGTATGGAATTACGGGTGAACAAAAGTGCTGTGTTTACGTCAGAGCCACAAGACTGCGAGAGAAAACAATGTCCGTGTATTCGTAAATTTTAGTAGTTTTACGGATTTTCGTAGTTTTACGGATGCAAAAAAATTGAATAATTGTGTGAATTGTCGGCATATCTTCAGCCTAGAGAAAAGAGCTCCAATTAGGGCTGCCTCCCGCAATTGTAATTCGATCAAATACATGCGCGCCGCACTCAAAGTGTTAAGTAGGCATGATTGTCAGCAGAAAAATAGTGATGGGTTGATCATTATACAAATAGAATAGTTTTGTGTACAAAAATATTTTTTTTTGATAGGATTTCATCGAGTTGGCCAGCAAATGGGCGTGTGTGCAGTCAAGTTCCATCGTGCGGTTGTACGGAGTGACGCTCAGCTCGCCCACTGCGATGGTTCTCGAGTACCTGCCTTATGGACCTTTCGATGAGTATCTTAGGTTAGTGTGAATTATGCTTTTTACTGTAAGTGTTGGTGGTAACTTTCTAGTCAAACTACAGCTCTACAACCTTTCTATAAACTTACTTTATAATGTTACTTACTTACTGTATATACTGTGAGTAATACTGTATACTGTTCATTAAGCGTATGTAAATACCTTACAATGAAATAAAACATTTCAATTTGAATTTACTTAACATCAGATTCTCATATAAAAGTAAGACGTAAGTGTAAGAGATGTGTCATGTTCAGGGAGAACCCGGAGCGCGTGAAGCCGCTGCAGCTGAAGAAGGTGTGCGCGGGGCTGGCGCGCGCGCTGTGGGACCTGTCGGAGGCGGGCGTGGTGCACGGCGCGCTGCGCTGCCGCCGCCTGCTGCTGGCCGCGCCGCTGCACGAGCGCGCCGCCGTCAAGCTGGCCGGGCCCTCGCTGCGCCCCTACACGCAGGACGAGTCAGCACCCTACATATTATTCACACTTCATCTTTTTTAGTTTCACTTGTATTACACTTTTTATCAGCTTCATTTGTATCAATAAAAAAGTAACAAATGAGCGTGCAATCCACTTTATTTTAAGTAGTCCCCGCTGCCCATAAACATTTATATACAACGTAAAGCACCAATGGAATCCTATATGCGATCGTGTGTAGGTACGCTTATAAGTGTTACCGGCAAAAATGTAACCCCAACCAAAACATAACAGTTAATCATTTATTAAGAGGTTGGCGGAGATACCTCCTCGGTTAATATACAATGGGTATTTAATTATGTTTTCAAATATTAATAGTTCTGCCCATTTTTAATTGCAGAGTATGTTGCACTCCACAGTTTTATTTATTATTATTATTTGAAATCTCTCAAATCTATAATAAATAAGTTTTGGGTTTTGTTGAGTATAAGCTAGGATGGCGCGAAATATAATAAAATATAAAAATAATAGATAATTGATTATAATTAACACAAATACAAATATATCGTAAATTGTGTATAAATTATACATATATATAGATTTGTGCTTATTTCAACAATGGAAAAACCTTGACTTTGTTTTAATTGTTTTTTTTTTTATTTATTTTGACAGTGTTCATTGGATCCCAGTGGAGTTCTACGCCGACATGAATCTCGCGAAAAGATCCGTTTTGGGTGATATCTGGGCTTTCGCAACTACGCTCTGGGAGATATTCTCTTACGGCCAGTCGCCGAATGATACTAATCCCGTTTTGACTGCTCGGGTAAGCCAAAGTTTTTTACAGTATTTTTATGACAGTGATAGTAATTTAATGTATTGCAAACGTGCATGTCGCCCAGCCAAAGTTCAATTTCGTACGAAACTGAACGTACTTGGAATAACACGTGCGTGCATAGAGCTACATTTGAAGAGTAGAACGGTTAATACAAAGCTTCGCCCCACGTCACAGTGCGTGGATTTATGTAGTTTTTTGTGTCTTACAAGGTAATAATTTTGTTGCTACGTCCCTACGGCGTGAAACCCTCGATTTATAATGGTTTCAAATTTTATAACATTCACCTCTATCAAATAAGTGTTAATTTTAATTAAATATGTATAAAATATGTCGGTGGCACAGAGCTACACGATGGGCGAGCGGCTGCTGCGGCCGGCGCGCTGCCCCGGCGAGATCTGGGCGCTGGCGCGCGCGTGCTGGCAGCCCGACCCGCCGCGCCCGCAGGAGATCATGCGGGACGTCAACCACATGCTGCACAGAGGTACCTCCGCCTTCTATCCTGCTATAGAGAAAATGCTCCGAAATATTACTTCATAACGTCTTAGAAAATAAGATTCACGTGACAAATTTAAATCTTGCAAAGGGCGCTCATGTTCTATTACACTGGGAGTACGCCTGCCACAGTTTTACCAGGGAAGTACCACCGCCCTCGTAAGCCGCCTTGAAGCAACTTTTTTCTTTTGTGTTTATGCAATTGTGATTTAGACATGGGCAGGATTGATTAAAGGATATTTTTCAATAGTATTTGTAGAGTGAAACTTGTATAACACACATAGTAACAAATAATTTATATTCTTTACAGAATATGTACCCCTACATGAATATGAAGAACCTAATATTCCTTTGGATCATCACATGGAACACGAGGAGACTGTTTCTAGTAAGTATTTCACAATAAATTACTAATTACATATTGTGCATGATAATTTTATAAAATATTTGTTTAATTCTCGTTGTTAAATGTAATCTTATGCTCATTTTTATTATGTGGTTTGTATGCTATGAGAATTTATATGGATAATTTAATTAGGTGAACTATGGCAATGAAATGAGCAGACTAATGTATTAATAAGGATTGAAGTCTAATTTTATTTTATTTGAATTACTTTGGTTCATTTTAGGTGATAGGTTTATTCCGAGCGAGACCAGTGATGCTGCGAGCAGTAAATCCCTTATATCTGACACCAGTGTACCATCAATGAATGGCACCATGTCAGACCAATACGATAATCCTGTAAGTATTGTTAACTAAAGGTTAATATTACTTTGCATTGCTTTCTTTATACTAAATAAATATATAATAGGCATACTATGATATGTTCTTATGCACAAATTATTTAGGAAAATTATAAAAAGTGTGCTGTTTATATTTTGATATTCGTGTGTTTTTTCTCTTCTCTAAATATTAATAAAACAAAGGTTCCCGTCACGTCTGTCTGTCTGTTTGTCCGCTTTTCGTGTATAATAAGTTAATAATTCAGTCGTCCTTCCAAATAATTGTCCTTTCTGATTGTTAGCTTTTGTAACTAGGTGGATGACTGGATGTATGTATGAATGAAAAATAATGCAAGTCGTTGGCAATGTAAATTGTATTATCCGAGCGAAGCTATACAGGGTCGTTAGTTTCTATATATTGTCCCATGTCACATACGTGGTATATATCACAAAGCATTCCCGAGCCGCGCGTGCACATTTCCAGTTCGGTCAGTTCGGCGAGTGCAAGAGCTCGGTGTCGCTGGACAGCATGAACGCGCTGACGTACGCGCTGCGCGGCGGCGCGGGCTCGCCGTGCGGCCGCAGCTCGCGCGCCAGCGCCGGCGTGGACGACGCCGACTTCGGCGGCTCCGCGCCGCGCCTCATGGAGTCCATCGTGTCGCAGGGGAAGACCTACCTCGTCACCTTGACCAAGAAGATTGGCAGTGTGAGTTATATTATTTGACGCTGACATCTATGACATTTAAGTTGAGTATTTTGTTGGAGATAGTGAATAGATTGATCCTTCTATTATATAAATTGATGTCATATACATTGGGTAACTTAGAGGAAGTAAATATGAGTGGAAAATCAATACACGCACACACACACACACTGTCATAAATAAAGACTGGATGAATTTACGTCTTAAGTAAAATAAATAGATTTTTTATTAGTAAAATCAGTATTAAACCTTTCTTAATACAAGTCATGTTTGATTTTTGTTTTTAATTATTACATAACAGTGTTGTTTTTGATCACTGATTTAAAGTAAGTAATAATGATATTATTTTAGGGAAATTATGGGCACGTATACAAAGGTTGGATGGAACGTGACAATCAAGAATCTCAGAGAAAAGAAGTAGCAGTAAAGAAATTAACGAGGCAAGAGTCTGAACGGAATGGTAGTCTGTATGAGGATTTCAAGAATGAATTGGAAATTATGAAGGTAGGTTTACAAATCCGAACTAGCATTCATTTCAATTATTTATTGTGATATTATTATGGTATATATATGCCAGGAGGCACATTAATTGTTTAGTAATCATTATTGTATAAAACTTACATTAAATTAAATTGGTTAAAATAGAAGTACCCTCATACGAATGATATGTGTTGAGTTCCGCACTTCTTCAACCGAAACACAAGTAAAGTATGAGGGCTACGGTGGTACCTCCCCGGTCGAACTGTAGTTCTCCTACCTTTAAAATTATGTTCCGCGAAATAGATCCTATGTTAAATATTGTTAATTCTTAACTAAGGTTCTTCGTTTTCTAACAGTCGCTACAACACATAAACATAGTAGAGATACTGGGCTACTCATGGGACCATGGGTCAGACGTGCTGATCGTGATGGAATACCTGGAGGAAGGGTCACTCAACTACTACCTCAAGTTCCAGGGAGACAAGTTGAGGATCTCCCATTTGCTCAAATATGCCAAGGATATTGCTACGGTGAGTGTATTTATTTTAAAACAAAAAATATGTATATATAGACAAGTCGCCATAAACAAATTATAGACATAGACAAGTAGTCATAGATAAGTATGTAAACTAAGTAGATTAAGTTTCTTATTTATTTTTACTCTTTCAAACATCTTGAAAGTGAGGGTTATAGTAGATGTACTTAATGCTTAATAATGCTCATGTCATGTTCTGGTGGATGGTGAGAATATATGGTAGCCATAAAACAATATAAGAAAATGAAAAGCCATAACAAGATGTTCTGATTATTACGTCATATAAGTTGAAACTCTGTTTCCACATATCACATGGGTTTGACAGGTATTTGTATGAAAAATATAACCTATAAGCAATTTTTTATTTCATCAAAAAATATTAGGATTTGTTTTTAAAGCTCGCTTACTCATAATATGATGTGATTATCATAATATGATTATTGATGTTACATATTCTGTACCATAACCTCTTTATTAATAAAAAGTTTAACAGGACTCCAAAATAGTCGTCAATGCGTCGCCTTTAACACTTTCCCTGCGGCTACAAAACTGCTGTGTAATTCTGGGCGCGACGCGCCTGCGGCTCCTACACAACTGTATGGGCAATTTTTTATGGATTACGAGCGAACAAGTCTGTGTATTCGTATATGATACACAAATTGTTATGTAATGCTAAAAATACTATGCTATGCAATGCTAAAAATACAATATTTCAGTAATTTGTCGGCGTGTCTTCAGTATAATCAAGCAAGCTCCAGTTTAGTGCTGCCTCCCGCAATACTGACTCTATCTAATATGCGTTTATTATTAATGTGTACACATATATGTATGGTATACAGGGCATGGATCACGTGTCTGCGAAGAACGTAGTGCACCGCGATCTGGCGACGCGGAACATCCTCGTGGTGAACAAGTACCACGTCAAGATATCGGACTTCGGCCTCGCGCGCATCATCCCCAAGGAGGAGAACGCCTACAGGATCAAAACTGAACGTTTGCTGCCTATCAATTGGTAAAGTTTCAATTTTTTGTGGTAGTAGAGCTTGCAACACACATTGAACTTTTAAGAAACTTTTAAGCCGTTGTGCTGGTGGAATTTATTGTTAAGAAAAACTAACTTTTTTTCAGGCAATCCTTCTTCGTCCTTAAGAGTAAGAACACACCTCTTATTGACTTTAGACATTACGCATATTAGGTGGAGTGGTTGCACATTTTCTGTTATACATATAAAACTATCTGATATAAAATTTTGTTTGAAACCTTTTGTGGTGTATCAACTCGATACACTTTTTGTCATTTTCGTGTTCTCTGTCCAAAATTCACTTATAAATTGCCCCTAACGCTGCATAATTTTATAAATTGCTCAATATTTTGTGATAACCTGCTGATCGATTGTTCTATCCTCTATGGATGGATAAAAATGTGTGATTTGAAATATTGAATAATTATTCGGAATTTAATAACAAGTAATCCTATACAGGTATGCACCAGAGTCAGCAGTGGAGCCGTGGCACTTCTCCACGAAGAGCGACGTGTGGTCGTACGGCGTGACCGCGTGGGAGATCTTCACGCGCGCGCGCCAGGAGGTGCCCAAGTTCGACGTGGAGCGGCCCCGCGAGCGGGCTTCTTGGTAGGTGTAAAAAAATATATGTATTGCAAAATTTACATAATACTAACTACGATGTGTATATATTACATCGAGTCAGGATTGCTGGAACTGCAAGCGGCACTAAACTGGAGCACTTTTCTCTAAACACGCCGGCTTTCACACGTAATCCATACAGATTTGTACGTACAACACAGGTGTGTACAAGCAACTAGCGCATTGCGCCGCGCATTGCATTATAGCATTGTTGTACGCCGGAGAGAGTGTTGACAATGTACACAGTCCATGTTTGCCACATACGGTAGACCTTTAGACAGTAATCAATTTTGCTTTTTTTAATCTAATCAATTCAGTTTTAACCTATATAAGCAGTTTAATCAAATGCTTTAACAGTACAAGTTAAGTTATAATAAAATTAAAACATGTAAGCCCTACTCCACTCTGATTGAACTTTATGCAATTTGATTATACAAAATAATGGCCTCTATATTGTATGGCGCTCTTGGATTATGTTAAAGATGTTTAAGCCAATTTGATTGTTTCAGCTTTCAAATACCGGAGGGATGTCCATCTGAGATATTCAGGCATCTGATGAAAGACTGCTGGTCCTTGGACCCCAACATGAGGCCTAAGTTCATCGACCTCATCCACATGTGCAAGCGGTTCATGGACGAATACAAATGATCTACACGAGACGACGGTGGTAACACTGCATTTACAACTATATTTGATATGAGATGTTTGCTTCGGCTTCAAATGAAATCGTTCCACTTGCCATCTGTAAATTTGTGGGCAACGAGTTTGCTAACTCTTAACTTTGTGATGGCTAATTGAGATGAGGCTTCCTCTACACAGAAAAAGTTTTGAGATGTACTATGATGAGCTTTGACTTAAGACAGGGGATTTTCTTATTTTTTGAAACATTATAAAGGGTTGTTGCCTCTTTTTCTGATAAGAGACCCTATGTATTATGACTGTATATTTGGAATATCAATGCAACAAATTAAAAAAAAGGGGTCTTGTTTTGGATATCTATATTCCAAAAGTACAAATAACTTGTTACAATCTATAGTTAGACAACCCTAGAAACTAGAAACATTTTCATGACAAAAGACAATGACTGTCTTGAAACATTTCAGAATGTATATAGCCAAGATACAGGCGTTTCTATATTTAAAAATGTTTTAACAATGGCTGCTTTGCAATTGTCATCAGGTGATATCGCGACTTTACGCAAATTTAGACTCGTAAATAGACCAATGAATCAATTTATGACCAATAAATGAAATGATAACATGAGATAATTTTGACTTAAAATGTTTTCGAATAATCATTGATATGTTTGTTATTTCAGATATTTATTAGCAATTTATATATAGGTGTATTGTATTTTGAACACTGCTTAGATTTAAACTGAGTAATTGACCGAGCAAGATCATTATTTGAGTAGTGTTTATAAAAAATATATATTATTATATATTATGTCAATTTTAAGCTTTTATCCGTCCCATACACACTACACGATACAACGAACTATTTAAGGTATATCAACTGACGATTTTGTTTTAGTTTTCAGAATGAAAAATGTTTATATAAATCCGTATTGAGCTTGAAATAATAACGAATTAACGTCAATATTAAAATCTTATGAACTGAGTTTACGGAAGTTAAATTTGTAGTGATTTACCGTAAAGTATTTTTTTTCGGTCGCCATCTTTTTTGGAATATTTTATATATATTTTATGGATAAGTGTTTTTGGATTCACACCATTTTCTATGACAAGAGTAAGGTTTATGTAGCATCAACAATAACTTAGTACTAATACATATGGTTTCTTTCAATAATTAACAGATTTTTAGCTACTCGACCGTACAGACATAATGGTTTTTACCATGTGTTTATAACTATGTAAAGTAAGTATTGCGTCTTAGATCAACGCATACTATTTTGTCTACTAAATCGTTCGAGATAATCGTCTGTCTGAGATTGTCGAAACTATGCCGTCTAGCAAGATTGAACAATCGATAGACATTTATTGAATTACATATTATTCTTTACAATAACTGTGTCAAAGAAATAATCTACGGACTAATAATAATGAAAATAATTATTTACTTAAATGATGATGGAAAAAATATTGTTTGTATCTCAAAAATCACATGTTTTTGTTATTTTATAGTTGTATAATATATGTCAGTGTTTTATGCTCGTTGCAAGATTTTGTGCATAGCTTAAGAGTACGAGGAAAGTTGAATGTAATGTGTATATATCTAACGTGTACGATTTTGTGGTTCCTTTCAGCATTTGCCTTAGTAACTATGTGGTTCACGTGTAAATATAATGTTGTTTTGGATTTTATATATTATTATTATTATTATTATTTTTACTATCTAGTGCAATCAAATTTTATTAGAATTATTACACTTTTCTTGTAACTTTTAATATGCTGGTTTATAAATAATTTCTCGGATGAATGTCGATGTCTTTCGGCCTAACCGAACAAATCGTATACAACCTCACATAACCACGGTAGGCAGAGGTCCGGGTTTCGACTTCTATTCCCGCCTAGGCGAAGATTTATATCATGAAACTAGATTTTTGGTTTGGGTCTGGGTGTTTTATAAATAACACATTCGACACAGGGAATCCTAGTTGGGGCTATAAGTGTAGAAAGCACTATGTTATTATATTTGCATACGATTTTCTTTCGCCTGAGAAATTAATTTTATATCAGCTTTTAAGGAGTGCTATGTAAAATGATGTAAAATATTTAATCATGTTGACTTCGATGTATTATGATCGATGATAGGTAATTTGAAATCGAACAAATTTTATGCGATTAATTCTCGCTTTTGATTTAATAAATTGCCTTAAAAAGATACTTGCCGCTTGTAATATCAAATTCTATAAAGTTATATTTAGTAATTATATCTGAGTGTTCAGATGATTATTTAAATTTGCTAGTCTAACTATTCTCGAGAGGAGAAGTAACTATTATAAGTGTGTCTTATATATGCTTACGATTTTGTAAAGTTAAAGTATAACGGCCTTATAAGGATAATTTGTTTACGTTGAGTGTCTGGGCGTGTTCCTTATAAGGAATAATGCATACATAAAATTGTATTGTTTAGTGTTTTATCTGACGACCTTATAACTGAATTTACAACCCTCTCTGTCTTCAGTCTGTCTATCTGAGATGAATTTTGGCGAACGTTTAGGGTCAATACTACTGCTGTCACCTCAAATATTTAATAGTTTATAAAAAAAATATTTACTATTATTTTTAGTGTTTTCATAGTTTCTCAACACAGTTTTTATTATGTATAGATGACAGAAAGACTTTAGACCAGGGAAGGGGTATTTTTATTATATTTTGCTAAATACTGGTCGCAAATTGTATTTCTCGTGTTAAATACGAATTTTTCAGCGCCACGTGGCCTGTGTTGTTGAGCTTACAATTAAAGTTTAGTAAAACGATGTATCGTAAGTGACACCGCATTTTTGACGTTTAGTATGATTATATACATTACTTTGACTATTAAACCAAAGATGATATTAAAATGTCGTTTAAATATAATTGTTAATGGCAATGAACAATTTATTTTAAGAATATAATATGTACGATAACATGAATTATGTAAATATTTTTTTGTAGTCTTATTATAATTTATATAATTCACTCTTGTGACAATTAGTTATTTACGATTAGTTATTGGACATTTCATTGATTACGATTAGTTATTGGACATTTCATTGATTATGAACACAATTGTTTGTAACAATGTTGATAGAATTTATTGTAATATAATTTTTATTATAAAGGTTTGAACATTAAAATTTTTGAAGATGATTGCGTGATGTGATTTGTTTATGGCAATGTGATTATATAGACTGAGGTTGGAATGTAACGCGGTGCTAAGAAACGTGTCCTTATTATTTGCTTTAATTGAAAACTACGTTTGATTGCAAGTACTATAAGAAGTTTACACAGTCCTATGTATCAACAGTAAACTAATATTTTCATTATGTTTAATTATAAAAAAAATACACGCTACACTGTTCCATAACTTATTGACTTCTTCTAGTATATACATTGTTCATTGTTATATATTTTTGGTGATTAATCAAAATGAATAAAAAGGAATTCTGATAGTCCTTTTTTTAGTAAAGCCAATGTTTCCAACATGAACTTATTAATCGAGAAAAACATGAAATAAAAAACTACTTCACTCGTTTTAACACTTTCCCTGCGGCGCGGATGTATATGATCGAGTCAGTATTGCCTGAGGCGGCCCTAAACTGGAGCTTATTTGATTATACCGAAGATACGCCGATAAATTACTGAAATATTATATATTTAGCATCTGTATTATCTACGAATACACAGACGTAATATCCGCCCCTAGTCTTGTAGTGTCGACACGTAAAAGCACTTTTGTTGGCCCGTAATCCATACAAATTTGTCGGTACAACAAAGGTGTGTAGGAAAAAAGCAAGCGCAAAGCCGCAAGCGCGTCGCGCCCTGAATTACACAGAAGTGTTGTAGCCGCAGGGAAAGCGTTTAAATGGTGGAACTAAGGTGCTTCTTTCTAATAATTACTTGCACCTTGTATAATAGTAGCAAGACGTTAGAATTGGTGCGCGCCTTGTTTTAGTCTCTTAAGCAGCTACAATTTTACAAGGTGGAACAACGCATCTGTGATCTGTAGACGTAGGCGTTACCTGTTAAGAGTGCGCTTGTCAAATATTTTGTCGAACAAAATGGTGTTATTTTCTGCTCTGCGTCCAAAAGTAATGAATAAATGTGTCTCGTCGTTGTTTATGTGTGGGAAACAAAATTGTAATAAAAAATATTTTGAATATATATGATATAAATGTTCATATTTCAACGAAACTGAGCGTAACGTAATTATGCAATATAAACATCACGAAAGCATCAGATTATTCACATCACACCGCTTTCGTAGAAAAGTTGTTTTAATTGCTCAAAAAATTTAATACCTTATCTTCAGTAGCTTTTACAGTACCCTTTTCCAAATACGCACACGATGTTATTTTAGACATCAAATATCATGTGTCTCACTTGTACAATGGTTTCTTAGACTTATACTATGAATGAAATGGTATTTGTTTTATAGAGTATATATGTTTTTAAGCGTCGCATTCGCATTTAGGATTTTTTTCGTGACTTGTGCATTCTTAACAGTGTGTTCTGTGTACTCACGTAAACACAAAATAATAAAATATATCACCTGTTAATGTTTATTGCCTAGATTCTTTTTGTTAATATGCATGTTAATTGGTATTTTTTAAGTATCAGTATAACGATGCTGGCATAGTAAGTAATGGCTATCATAAACTTTATTTCCCGATTATTTTCTTATATAAAACCGCAGCTATTTAATTTTTTTAGTATTTTTTCCTCGAAGTTACATATTGATAATTGTCACAATATTTTACAAGCTTTTATTTAGTTTTTCATATCGCGGTGTATGTAATCAAATCTTGAAACTTTAATTTGACCCAATTTCCGACGTCCGGTTAAGTTTTAATTTTGTATAAACTTTTGGTTCTGGTGACAATACATGATTACTCAAATTCCGCCATTTTAAATTTAATATGATATACGTTACAAATGGAGATTTATCATTTCATAGTGTACTTATGATATGGATATCAAATGAAACAACTAATAAAATCTTATTTTTTTAACTTTTGTTTTTGATATATTTTGCCCCGTTACCGTTTTGAGTTTTGAATCATGATGTTTGTAGAACTTGGTGTGTTTGTTGCGTAGAATTGTAAATGTTTAGTTTTTTTAATAGTGCTTTGAGTAAAATTATAATTTTTTAGCATTTTTTACTGTTTACTATGTGTCTATTATATACTGCTGTATATAGGTATCTAGATGTAAAATAATTGTAAGTGTAAAGAGAGTAAGTTTATAATTTAGGACAAGAGGTTTCGAACAATGTATTACATAAATCTAATAAAAATAATTATTGAATTATTTTAAAAGAAATGTACTTTTTAAAAGACTTGAATCATGTCAGGATGACAAAGAAAAAGTGAAAAAAATGTTTCTTGTACGTGAAATATTGTTTTTGCTATCTATTTTTTTTAATATTACTTGCAATATTTACTTATAAAATAAATTTTACTGATACTTCACATGAATTATTATGGTGATATCCTACCGGATTCAAACATATTGTTAAGTATCTACTCTTATTTGTATTATATACGCCATACGACTATGTATTACATTGAGCGAAATTATATCATGTCTGTTAATTTGCCATGAATTTTACATATTAAATGATAATTGGGACATTATAAATTTATTTTTATTTATCCTCTTTAAGACTTTTTACATTTATAAAATTCCATTCACTTTTTTATGTCAGGAAAGTAGCAAATGAGAATGTAGGCCAATTGATGTTAAGTAGTCACAGCAGCCCGTGGACAGCCACATACAGTCCCAAACAGAACTGAAGGTCTATCTGAGCGTGCATAGATGCGTTGCTACTCCTGAGGAATGAGATGGTCGCTTCGCTTTTAAGTGTAGCCAGCAACTGCACCTCTCCGACCGAGACACGAGTTAGTTTACGTTAGTAGTACCAACCCTTTTGAACTATTTATAGCATCAGTGTTAACACTTTCCCTGCGGAGAGTTGTTTGTTTATTACTTGGTGTAACGCGCTTGCGGCCTCTACACAACTTTCATGTTCGTACAAATCTGTATGAATTACGGCCGAACACAAGTGCTCTGTGTTTACATCGGCACTACAAGTCTAAGGGCGGACATTACGTCTGTGTATTCGTGGCTACACTGATGCCTAAATTATAATATTTGTGTAAATTGTCGGCGCATCTCCAGTCTACAGAAAACAGCTCTACCACTACTAAAAAGGTCTACCACATTCGATAATTTACACATACCGTAGTGAGTAGTCATATTATGCTACCACGGAGTAATATAACTATCGCTGTAAGAAATTATGACGTGGCTTTCGTGTGACGAACTTGTTTGGAGAGGTTGGATATGTTCAGACAAGCGTGTCTAGTGATTGATGAACGTTTGTAGTAGAATCTACGAATAGTTAAGGCAGTATAGTACCTATTATGCGGGCATATACTTAGTCGGTAGGTATTCATTATTGCTTTTCCATTAATTTTGTACTGCGGATATTAAACAAAAATATTGTTACAGTCGTGGGGTTTTGAAACGCAGAGATATTTTTTACACACACTTAGTATACTTAACGGACAGAGTAACGTCCTACCCCCTACTTGTATCTCGAATGCCCTTTAGCAATCTGCTACCCCCTTTATATAGTTTTATCATTGAGAGTCAAATATCGACTAAT
>DWON01002096.1:0-21779 GCA_018251015.1 Phocides pigmalion okeechobee
ATGAACTTGTAAGCGCTAGGCAATCAATGAAAAAATATTTGAAAATTCAGACGATTCGTTAAGGCTCCTTGAAGTTTCGTTGGGTTACTTACGGAGTTACATTTATCCTTAATTTTTGCTAATCGTTTAATAGTGTAATTTCTTTGGTACTATAAAGGGTATTTGATGCTTTGTACGCATAAGACTGATTGGTACTTATTAAGTTACGCTTACCTTGTAAACACCACAACATCGATAACGTATTGTGAAATAAGTTATGACGTAGTCAAGAACATAGTCCATCAAATATTTTGATCAGGAGTTTTACTACTATATAGAAAAATAGACTTATTTTTAGCCTACTTCGATTTTAGTTTTTTCCGAACTCTATCAAAATTAAACGACGGTGTAATAAATTCTTAAGAAACGGCAGCAAATTATTTTAGTATTTCTTAAAATAAGTAATAGATATAATCATTAATTTTTTTAATCACCATGCAGAATGTGTAAAAGAAGACAATTCTGATATTGGTTTTAAAAGATGGCAGTAGTATCATTAAACCGATATCATAGGATGACCGTTTTATAGCGGGTACTCACGATTAACAATTTTGTGATATTTCATTGCCGATATTTTGGCATGGCTCGTGACCAAGGGCATTCCGAGAATTCAGAAAGTGACTGAAATTCCGTGATGACATTAGTTTAAAATTAAACGATATCATATGTTAGATCAAATTACAACTACAAATTCATTTCATTTATTCGATTTGACCATAAAATATTTGTCTTGAACAATAAAGGCAGTTAATGTAGGATGTTGGTTTGTCCTATTCTAATTAAATAAAACGTTTTTGAAACCATGGTCGTTCATTAGATTACATAAATAGAAATCAATAGCGCAATAAAATATCAACAAATCCTCTTTATGGTTCCTTCATAATAACCAAAATTTTAAAATTAACGAAAAAATTTCATCTTTACCTCTTTTGTTTTAAGACTATGTAGTCATTTGACCGTTTAAAAGACAAGACAAATACTTCGAAGAAAAATAGTGTTTCATTTCATTTATTGACATAAAAAGTTACGTCTGAGGAGATTTCAATGTTACATGAATTTGCTAAAGACTTCACATTAAATGTCTAAATAATTACAATTACGAACCATATTAAGTCAGTATTGCTCAATGTATGTCATTGACTCTGTACTAATTTTTAAGTCTAAGAAGTAACTTCAAAAGGTATTTGCTTTCGTTAGAATCATACATACAGACATATGGCATGCCATCAGAACATATTTAAATACAAAAGTAAAATTGCTACAGTTGTTGCTTTCAAAATAATTGATAGTCAATATATTATTGTTTCGACGACTCTCAATGGGGAGATTCGTGTGGCCTCAACGGTGGTGGTAGTGTATCGATGGATCCGCTTGCGTCATTTAGGGATGCAATAAAAAATGCAGGTAGGGGCCCGAGCAACGACCCCGGGGTTTGGTCTGACGTCATCAGCAATGTTGAAGGCGTACGCGCATTGAAAACAGCGAATGTAGTCGATATTATAATTTTTTTAATGTTCATAAACGAAATTTGATTGTATTATTTTATGGAGCTTAAATGAGATTTTATCGTCAGATTTAAAGAAAAATATCGAACATGTTTAAAAAATAATAATATTTTTTAAGAGTTTTATTGATAATTAGAATTAATTAAGTTATCCAATACGTAACATAAAACATAACAAAATACATGATATTAAAGCAACATTGTATAAGAAACTGTCTATCGAAAAATGATAAGGATAATGATTTAAAAAATGTAACATTCGTACTTTTGAACGCAGAGTTCCAAGAACGTTTGCTTGAACAGGCGAAGGTATGGATCCAACAACAAAATGAACGTTTTTTGCTTTCTTCGATGTGTAACTATACAATTTGCAGGAAGGCCCCGGTGTCGTTGACCTTTCGCCAGCTGTTTCACTATTGTGGTGAGGCAAGTGCAAGTCAAGACGGGTTACAGGAATTATTCCGGTACACTCGATCCGTAACAAAAGAGCCGTGAATAATGACACCATTATTTACTTCTTAGACAATCACTATAATAATCGCGACGTGCTGCGTGACGACAATCACGGGGCCTCTTTGACGAAATCATTAAAATGACAAACTCACAACAACGTAACAAAATTCAACGCCATTAAAGTACATTAGGTACACGTTTACAAGCTTAAGGCGGCACAGAATTAAAATGTTACAAAGACATTCGAATAAATTTCTTGTTTGAGGCACCCTGGATAGAATTTTAAGTAGCCTTCGTTCACCATTTTAATATGTCTCTGTATCAGTGCGCTAAGGGATACTCAGGGCGTAGGTCATGAGGAAGCATAAATTTAAAGAAGTCGATAGTAGCTTGGCTCTACAAATCCACAACAGCTGTAACTAAACGCCACGCCACCAACACATGCTCGCACCCCTAGACCCGCACATTTGAACACTCACACACACGTAAACAAAACACGTAGACGTAACGTAAACAGACGCAGGTTTATGTATACCAGATGCCCCCGTAGAAAGAGACGAAGATAGTGCATCATCAACGATAGACAAAGATAGGACGATTAGGGAGTGCGGTTCAGTTCGACAACGTGCAGAGAACTCTAATTAAATGTAGTTGAAGGTCGAAAAAAATAAAAGGATGTATGCGACATTATGACAGCCAGTCGCACGTTTAAAACAAAACTTGGTAAAAAACCGACTGGTTATTAATGCAGCTGTAATAATAAGCGTGGAACGTTCAAGTAGGTTTCGAATCGCCTTAAAGAGCAAATAAACGTTTCATAGGAATGAGCTAACAGAAAAATAAACATAGGCAAGCCGAACGGCGAGGCCGTTGTTAATTAACATACAGATAGTTTAATAAAAGGCAGGAAACATGCAACGAGGGGAGTAGGCAATGAAGCGGTAAAAATAGACTCGGGGGCGACGGAGACGAGCAGGAATCGATCCCTGGAACAATGCGACGATGCATCGCGTCGCTCCAATCAATAACGAATGCTAGTTCCGTGCCGCGTCGCCGTATCCTCCCTGTTACATATCACGACTATTTATATAGGTAGCAGAAACGGGGAGGTATTACTATCGACGCCAAAATCTCCTGTAAAACATTTCTTGTTTTGGCTCAACAACTTGCAATTGAGTTAACCATATTAGTCTTAAAGTATAGCAAAGCGCCTGTGTTCCATCTCAGACTTAACTTCAATCTTAGATGTGGTAGTCCATGGGCTGCAGCGATTTAATATCAGTTGGTACGCTCGTTTTCCACTCTTCTAACACACAAAACCATAGGTCTTACAGCGACTAAGCTAAATATTTATTTCGTCTATTTATGTAGCGGCTGGTCTCTGTGGTAAAACTTTGTATTGTGGAGTAATTAGTTTCCATTAACTTTGCAAAGTTCTGATGTTCAGAAATAGTTTGAAGCCAATGCTTCGATGCTAATATCGATAGATAAACATATAAAATTTGAACTTTGGAGAAATGAAATGGTAGATGATTAAAAAGGTAATTTTAAATATGCTTGTCTTGATTCCTTATTATGATTCGTTTAAATTTCAGGGAATTGTCACCGACATCTTTTACGAAAGTGTCAATTTTAACATAGTGTTATAAGATTATCAAGTCGAAGGGTGCTTGAACTCTTGTAAAAATATTTGCTAACTTTTAACAAATAACGGCTTTTGCCAATTACTTTTTGGACCTAGCGATTTTGCAAAGAAGTTTTTTTTAAATTAACTCGTAGTATATTAGCGGTATTTATAAATGAAACCGTAATCAAGTCAAATTTACATTTTTTTAACTTAAATGATATATGACATATGCGTCATAGATATGTAAAATTATAGTTAGTACAATTATAAGATAATTAGGTCAGTACGAATCCTGTTCAGACTTTTCAATGTATACTTAAAACTAGCTTTTTCCCCACATCTGTAGTCACGCAGTAGTCGATGTAACAATACACTCATACATACATTCAATCCATATTTAGTCCCCTCAGGGGGAATAACCGAAATTCATTCCTTAGAGCTCACTTACGTTAATTACGAGTACATATATAGTTTATCTGCAAAATTTCAGACTCCTTCAGGTTCAGCGGTTTAGGCCTTCCTTTGATCTTTTAGATCTGTTAATCATCATCTGACTCTTTAATATATGTGTGGATTATATATATACAATTTTATTGCTTAGTCCTATTTTGATATAAGAATGAAATAATGTTTGTTTACCTGTTTGTGTTTGAGTACCGTGAAAACTACTGAATGCTCTTTAAAATTTAGCAAACAGATTGTCTATACCTCTCTGGTCTCGTTAGATGCTAATTATAATCACGCTATTGGAACTGAGTATTGAACGAAAGTAATAGTAGTCAAGATAAATGTCTTTTTAAGCGACCTATTTCAAAATACGTAATGGCATATTTATCTTCTATATCAGGCTTCCGAACTTATATTTTATAAGCAAACGTTAACGTTGATATTTAATATATTAAAAGCTATAAAATTAATGAATTCAACAAAGGTGGAATATCATCCGGCTTAAAAGTAAAAGCGCAACTTAACAGGTGTAAGTAAAATTCGTTGGCGTCTGTGCATCGATCGGCGAATTGCTGCAAGTGAATGAGAAAGTAACGCGGAAGTGCGGTTTGCACGCCTTCGGGACACGCGTCCTTGCGTCCCGTTTATTTTAGTGCGCAACCCGCAAGCCTACCGCAATTGGGGTAGGTCATGTCCAGACACAGGCACTCCACCGTAAACCCTAAGTACTGGGGGAACAGCGATATAGGGCATAAGGGTACGCCACTATTGTAAGTTTGCCAAGCGGAAAGCAATTTCTGTATTTTGACCGCATTTCGACATGGTGGGGAAAGTTCAGTGCATTCGAACTTTATCAGTAGTGCGAATTCACGTCGTTTGGGGCAGGTCAGTGAGGTTGTTGCCCTTGAACAATGTGATAATGGGCTTATCAGAGAACAAGTTTTAGGTAACGAGTGCGAGGAATACTGAATAATATTATCCGTTATTGTGACTTGGAGTACAATATTTTCCATTTCTAATCTATGGGTTTAGATTACAGGTAAAATTGATTTTTTATCGTAATTAACACTACTTTATGCCTTGTGGGAACGCAGCGGGGACTCGCCACAATAACCATGGCAGCGCATCTCAGCGCGGTGAAGCAAAACCATGTCTAGACGGCTGTGTATATTAATTCCGCCATTATACTCAGATCTGCTGTATTCCTCTCACTTTCCTTTATATTTCTCCATTCAATAAAATCTTAAGGCGTCTGCGAGATCCTTTTATGTTGGTGATACGATGTTTATTACCACTTGCATACAAATGGATTTAATTTGTTTAGGGCTTCACCGAACACGATTCGTGTAACTCATCGGGCGGTCTTAAAATCGATAATAAACGAACTCATCTGCTATAAATATGTCCAGCTTTGGAAATTAATCACGTTTACTCAGTGGTAATTACAAGAGAAATTTAATTTATTGTCTTGTTTCATGCTTGCCATATTTAAATGATTGTAATCGATTTAGAATCATACAGAATGAGGAAATCTTTCAAAAAGCTATATTGTAGATAATATTATATTATTCGCTTTCTCATCTTATCTAGATTTGAATGAGTCACTGGTAGGTATTTTGACGAAACCCTTTGTTATCGCAGTGCGTCGGTGTAAACGGCCTGCGGTACAAAGGCGGTCGGACGAGACGCCCTTCAGCCGACGAGACCTTGGCTGTATTTAGACGCGGTTCGATGGACTCCGTGGCCATTCGTTTTAGTTTTGATTTTGTATTTGGACCTTTTATTGCAGCTATAGGAATGTCGCAACACGAACCTTAATTAGAATCGAACAATTCACGGATTTCCGCTCGGATCGTGATAGAAAACTTTCAAAGCATCTCGATTCACGTCTATCTGATGGTTTTTCGGACGAGATGTTAAAAGGTCGGTAACCGACGAGACCTTGGCCGATTTTAAACGCAGGTTCGATGCTCGGCGTTTGTAAAGCTTGCTGTGCGTTTTATAACTTTCCCGGTCGACGATAAAGTTTACGTTTGAACCTTTTTTCCGCGTATTCGGAACGTTTATAAATATGCACACATTGGCCAGATGGTAGGGGGTTATTAAAAGCTTTAGAAAGCGTTCGAATCATGTTTGCATATATCTTTTGGGAAAACATTTATTAATACTGAAACAATGTATGTGGAATTTTGGCTTTTAATTTATTTTTGACATTGGCTTTCTTTAAGTTACTCATCCTGGGCATTCATTCGTCCTATCTGATCCTAACTGATTAACGTATATTTTATGAGAACAAATATTGATGCATATGTAAAGAATTACAATAAGATTATTATTATATTAATACTGTAAGTGGGTATTGTAAGAGAAAAAGAAATTTGCGGCTACGGTAAGCTAATTATTGTTGAGGAAGTAATAATTAATTTCCTTATAGATAATTACAATATATCAAACCTTGAATTAGAAAACAATGTGTTGAACAAAATATGTTATAAAACGATGTTATATTTAACATTCTCTTTTTAATTAAATTCTATTTCTTGTTTTTGTATTTGTGTGCCTACCAGTGACGTCAACACTTAACAATGGCCGTATTAAAGAAAGGTAAGTGTAATTTGGACGTAGTAAGAATAAGTACTATTACTTGAATTTAAATTTAAAATTTTATATTGAATGGCTCAATAGATTTATCGTAGGTTTATTTGTCGAAATACGTGATCGTAAGGTTAGTTCAATGACCAGTGTGCAGGTCAACCCTAACTATACCTACGTCAGCAGACTGTGACCATTGAGGTCTTATCCAACCTTTTTATAAGTAAACCTGGGGAAAAGGGTCTACCTGGCAGTGAGTAGTCGAGCCTTTGCTTGTGGATATTTGCAATGTTACATGATCGTTAATGTATATCATATTTTTATTAAGGATATTTGGAACGTATTAAGAAATTATCATACAGTCATAATATTAATGTATGTTTTTTTCACTATTTATGATAGACTAGTGTTAAGCGATTTTAAGTATAAAATGTTAACTTAGATGCTTAGAGTTTAAAAGAAAGTGTTTTTAATGTAATAATTTTGGCTCATTTCATAATAATATAGCGTGATAATACTATAACGAGGCTACATCAAAACAGTAGTCTTTGTGTAAAAAGAAAAAAAACAAATGGACAAATTTTCACTTTTATATAATAGTATAGATTATTCATGTAGTGAAAACAATCTAAATGTATGGTACATTCCTTGATCTATACCGGATTTGAAAATATTGATACGGTCTTATTAAGGAGAAGCACATATGATTTTATATGACAAGATGTTAGCTGATCGTTGTCTTTACATGAAAGATTTATAAGAAAAACAATTATCACTAGCCTTTGCGCCTTGCTTTAACGTAATAGATTAAAAAAAAATAATAGTTAGTTTTTTTATTTGTCTGTGCGTTTATGCGCGCATCCCAAAAACGGCGTATTCACTCATTTTATTTCGGTCTACAAGAGAAAAAGTTATTTGAATTTTAATGTTGCGGAAATGTTGTCGGGTACATGATTTTTGATGATAATGATTTTTTTCTGTTAGAAAATCTGGGTAAACCCAAAAATTTATAGCCACATGCTATGCCATAGCTCGTATGATCTATATAGCATTGAAAACCATAAATTTTATAACAGTTAAAGCCTAACATATACAATCTAAAAGCAGTCTGTGCCCATGCGGCATAGTGCTAAGAACGCTAGTCACATTACCGCATTGGATAGCAATCGCAATTCTCTGCGCAAGATGTGAACCAGTCCTCTTATTTCCGACGACGTCGATCACACGTGGGCCTAATTGTTTGAAAAACGAAATTACCTATATAGCTCATATAGATAATTTAATAATTAATAGAGTAGGCGACCACGACTTCCGATATGACGGGAAGTGGCGGTCGGACCTTGGCCGAATTTAGCCAGGTCATCGACCCGCCAGGTCGCTTTCTCCCTGCGTACGCCTGCAATCACAATGCATCTGTGTCTAGGACCATTCTTGTTGCATTTCACTCTTTGTTACTCTTGTTTATATTGAGATTGACTAAGAGAAATTCAAGTTTATTTATAGTGGAGTACTAAAATTACTTATATGGGTTTAAGCTTATATTATTACGGAATTTATACATTTAACTATGTACCGGGTACCATTATTCTTAAACATTAAGTTCAGTTAAACTAAGTTTGCAAATTCTGGGCTCGAATTATTGGCAATCATGAATACTAGCCGTTACTTAGTAAAATGTACCTAACTTTTATTTATAATTGGTAGTCTAGAAGTTAAGATTCTGACTTCTCGTAAGAGTGGTCCGGGATTCAAATCCTTGTCATGCTTTGTTTTTTTCCGTTCCGTTTTTAATGATTTAACCATATTTTACGTTGGTTAAGTGTTGATAGGAACACCTTTGAAAACATCATGAGACACTGTCATGCAGGATATGTAACGAGGGTACCTTCACCGATAAGGAAGTGATATCTAATGCGCGCCTAACATCGAAAAATCTGTGGAAAAGGTACAGAATTCAAGCTATGTACACCATGTATTAGAGGAATCTTTCACAGCTTCCTAAAGTATAAAAGTTCTAAATTTAAATATGATAACAATTTTCTTCTTTACTTATGACGTCTACGCTGTCTTTTTAATATTCTGAGGAAAAAATACGTTCGTCATTGCCTCATATTTAGACAAAAAGTATTAATGACTAGTTAAAGACGTCAGAGGCTACGAGGATTCACGGACGGCCGAATAGCCATGGCGTTTGCGTCGCCTACGCTGTTCTAATTTTAGATTAAAGTTACAATACACATACATAAATTATGTATGAAAAATATCGCACCTTCAGAAGATAATTTGTTTGTTAAATTGTTTATATTTTCAATATATTTTTCTATTTTTTGTAAATTACAAAAAATGTGCTATGCAGGTGATGTCATAGCTGAACCACACAAAGTTGTACCACCCTCGATTTTCTAAAGTTATTATAGTTCCATTGTAAACCGATGACCAGAATTGGTGGTTAAATGCTAACAGCTGTTCTACATCGAGGCAATACTTCTAATGCCTTGGATTCGTTCTGTGAAACAGAAATTTGACTTATTTATTATACATATTATCATTGTTATTCATCATAATTATTTGGACAATAAGTGCTCTTTATTAATTTATTAGTTGTGTCCGCAACTTCGTCCGCTTTTATTTTATACATTTTCACAATATGAAATAACGTACGCATACATACATTCACCTATTATTTTATTTCTCACCCCATTTACAAAAAAAAGCACCAGAACTTTCCCCAGGAATCCCTCTAACTGATGTAGAAAATTCGTTCAGTACTTTGTGAGTTTATCGCGAACAGACAGATAGACAAACGCGACGGGGACTTTTGTTTTATAATATTTATAGATTTTGATTAATATATTATAGAATTTAATATTTATAGAAATTGATTTGGTTAAATAGGCTACATTTTGTATCAGAACCCGGATATCCTGTAAGCAACTCATACCACTGTTAACGGGCTTGTAACAATTTCAAAACCATTAAAAAGTATGTACAAAACCAAAATTTATTTGCATTCGCAAATCATGGGGCCGTTGCCCTCTGTCTGTTTGCCAAGCCGAAGGTTTAGTCAGAAATAAAATTCGCACCTATCTGGACGTACGTATGCAAACAATATTGGGTATCTTGGATATCCGAACGGTAACATGATATTTGCCGAAGCAATTGGTCGACGCAAACATGTACATGTACTTGTGCAGTCTCGAGATAAATTTCACGAGTGTTTGGACACTTGAACCTAAGTTTGAGCGTTCCTATCTAGAGGCACGCTTCCCGCGGGATTATCGTTAACATCTCATCATATATCATACACGGTTCTTGTAACTTTAGGTTTATTATTAGCTTCCCAAATTCATTTTTTACGCTCTACTGCATTGCTGTCTAATCTCCTTTTTCATGCGAGTACAGTAGAAAACCAGCATGCAAACCACCTGATGGTAAGTAGTCGCAGCCCATAGACATCAATGTACAATCACAAATATGTCTAAAATCGTTGCTACTCCTGAAGACTAAGATGGTCTCCTCGCTCGAAGCGTACTTGACAACCGCACCTCTCCAACCGAAACACAAGTAAAGCTTTCGATTTCGGTCGAACTATAGTTCTCTCACTCCTCCTGTTTTTATATAACTCTTCATTTATTAAATAAGTACACGATTAGTAAGTCTTTTATGCTGCTATTTGAAATTTGGACATTTCAATTTGTATCTATTGGCAATTAAAAATTAGAAAAATTTATATTTTAATTTAATTTTTAATTACCTTTAGCACCTAATAATCGTTAATTGCGAGTACCCTTACATAGTAAAATGGATGAATTCCGCGATGATATTAATTTAAAATTGTTAAATTTGGCGTTTTTGTTTTGTTTTTTTTTTTTTATATAGTTGGCAAATGAATATCCTGGACTCTAATGATGTCTTACTGTATTTGGAAATCTAGAACAATAAATATACATTTTAGTTATTTTGTATTATAATAACGAACTATCTGCAGCTGGTGTTAAAATACATATATATAGTAACGATTATATAGTATAGTTACGATTTTTCGTCGTCTTTCTTTTAGACGGCTTAACATCTATGTAAGACATATTTTCTCTATAAACTTACCCTAAAACACTCAGCTATAAGGTAAATAGTATTTATAAGGGTAGATATAAATGCTCTCGAGTTGTTAGCTTTAGTTATCAATGTTTGCCCTCTGAAGAGGCTCAACCTTGGCAAATTCTGAAGGCCAACTCAATTGAATTTTTCGCAATATCTATCAACCTTTTTCTGTCGGCGTCTTCTTAGTAAATATCTTTCATAAAACGTACCGTTCTTTCTTGTCACTTAACGAATTTTGTATGGTTTAGAATTTGAATGAAGTCAGTTTTTTATTAAATTTACTTTATACGACAGTTTTATTTTATCGTACATTTCTTTAATTTAGTTATTTTAATTTTTTTGACATCCCAAGAAGGAGTAGGACCGAACACTTAAAAATTATAAAATGTAATTTATGATTTTTACGTTCGGGAACTTTTGAATATTATGTTATATTATATCGTTTTTTATATAACTGTACCATATTAATTATATTTTATATTTACTAATTTTTCGTCTTGTTTCTTTGTTGAATAAGATAAATGGATTATATAGATATACACCGTGTGTTTTTGATTTTATGTATGTTCATGACACACATATTTTCCTATTTGGAGAAATTAAGAATGCGGTTAAAAACAAAGGTACGAGTATATAGAGGGATAATCGTATATGAATTAGTATCGAATAAACAAGTCTCCTCCAATTCAATATGTAGTTTAGAATACCAATAGCTCTTGTCAAATCAACAAACAAGATTGATATATTTACTCATAAATAAAAAATTAGATTATCTTGCGTGTTATGTATAATAAAATAAGAAGTCTATGCATGTGTGAATATTTTGTATCGCGAGGAAATAATTGATATTCATCGTTCCTTTGAGTGTGTGAGCAAGAGTATTTGTATATCATCAGAATTGGATATACTTTTAGTAGAACGTACGAAGATTTACAAAAAGTATATCCAAAGTATTATAGTATCCTTATTAATTTTACTATATAACAAGTAACCACGATTAACGCTTTTTAATTGTCGATATTTCGAACTAGTATTTATAACTAGTATTTGCATGGCTCGTGGTCACTAGTAACTAGTTGATGCAACTTGTATAAATTCCCCGATATAACTTGTATAAATTTGTTCTTGGAACCATGCCGCATGGGCACGGACTCCTTTTAGATTGTTTAGGTTAGGTTTTTATTGTAATTAGATTTAAGATTTTCATCATTGTATATATTATGAGAATTCCCCGATGATATTAGTTTAAGGTACTCATTATTAATTTCTTTAAATGAATTATCATTAAAAACTTGACATTTTTAGACTGTGTTTAATCAATGGTCGTATGTACTTACGTAGGTACTTTTTATTCCCTTGTACACAAATATTACAACATAAAGTACAAATTACATTTAAAGACGAATACTTTTCACTCTCCGTCAACTCTTAATGGATATCTACGCATTGACAGAAGCCTTGGGAGAGCTGAAAGCTATAAGGAATTCTTGCCTTAATTTGTTTGGTTGCCGATTCTACGGCAATGCATTAAAAAACTCCGCAAGTTTGAACTAAGGTCTTTCCCATCCAATTTTGTCTATCCTGTGCATTTCTTAATGAGGACAGTGCCCCATTTAAATTTCCCTGGATACCGTCATTAATACGATGTAGCCAAATCATTGCCCTTTCATCTTGGGAATATAGGCTAAAGGAATGTTTATTCAAAAAATGAACATCATATTGTCCTCTTGGATGTAAATTGATAGATTACTTATATATTTAACATATGTATATAATCTCCCGGCTACAGTATATATTCACGACTCGCATTATTTCGTAGTATACGTGTATCCTACTGCTGTTAGTGTTTTCATCTAACGATTCTCATTTATTTTTTCCTCTGTAGTCTAATCACGTATTGCATATAATTCCACTACTTGACAACAAGCTAGCGAGGCACGTGAGATTTTTTTATGTTTCATGTCAGATGTCAACTAAATTCAATATGTTGATATTCGCAACATGAAGATTCCGTATAATTGAACATTATATTAACAATCTCAATCATGATTGTAAATCTTGTATGGAATAGGAACATGTGACCTCTTAAGAATTACAAATGAAATGATATATCGCATATAAAACTAACAAGTACAAAAATAAAATAAAAATAATTTATAGGCTTTTTTAATTTTTCCAACGCCATGCTTTAAATTAAGCATAAAGCAAATAAAATTTTGCGTAGCAAACAGTTACAAAAATAAATAAAAGCATTAACTTCATATTTCTTTCATACTAAATATTTATGTCATGCCTTTATCTAATCCAGATATTACTAAATACAAATAAAATCAACGTGCAAGTGCAGCCAAGTGGTTAAAGCTATTATATTTCTCTATTTTTATAAAATATAATCTCTATTTCTATAAAAGCTAACGCTCAAATTATTTAAAAGTGTTACGTGATCAAATTTGTAGAGTGGTTGTCGTACGACAAGATTTTTTTGATTGATCGCATGGACATATAGGAAAAATGGCCGCCAATCGGATGCTCGTTGCGCTAGACCACGTGACATTTCACCATCTTATGTATATTTCATATGTCATCAGTATATTCTGCTATAATTCATCCATCTTAAAACTGATATTTCATACTACTATTTTATTTGATAAAATATGTTCTCAGAAAATGGATGGGTTATAGCGGTAAAAAGAGTTGAGATACGTTGTGACCCGGCGCGCAGGACGGATGTAATTTTGTAAGTTGCCGATCGTAAAGAAAAGTTTACGAACTAAGGAACTCTAAAAACTGAGCAAACATCGTTTTAGTTGAGTGAGAAGCACTTTGGATGGTTATTACATTTTTTTTGTATACGACGGAGTTGGTATAATAACTCAAGTCTGGTTCCCGAGGAATACTTTTCACAGAGTGGGTTGAATTCTTGGTACATACATTCATTACGTTAGGACATAAAATTTTATGTACATTTTTATGGTCAGGTTTCATAGTTTTATTTAGATTTGAAGTCCTTTTTAAGTAGCGTTACAAAGTTTAAATTAACTTTAGCGAGAGTTTCAACACTAGAATATTCCAAAACTAGTTATATTTAAGAAAATTATGCCATAAAAATGTATATGAAGTGAAATTTGTCAATTTTTAGTATCAGCATTTCACTACGAGCACTACTGTGTTATAGATGCCATGGATATAAATAACGTACACAAAGAAAACGAAGTAAACACAGACCTAGAACTGAATACCAAGAAAACTGTTGGTAGAAAAATATTAATTGGGAACTATCTGCGCCCTTATAATCCACTGTAAAGCAATTCTTGTGTTATTCTTGTGTTTTGATTTTCGATCACACATAAATTATCGCAGTTCTTAGGAGTAGCAATATGTACAACGACAGGCAGGACCTTGTTACAATTTGAAGGATCGTTTAATATAAGGTGACCTACATACTCGTTTGCTACTCCTACAATATATGAAGAAAGAAGTCCAAATTCATAGTTAAGATGTCTACTTGGTTTGGAATCAAATCGAGTATCCTATGCATGCCAGATCGATGATGACCTCTACGTCACGCGGTATTAAATCATAGTATCTTATCTGAGACTAAACTTAGTCACTTAGTAGTTTTTCATAATTTAACTTCAAACCGTCATGATTTTATTTTTTTATGTCTGAACTACACTCACATTTCCCGGATTTATGGCACTTAAATCCACGGTACATAAATACAAGCGAACTAGTAGGATATTCACTAAGAGAAATGAGCAATTAATGTTGGAAGACTTCAGACTGGTAATAAAACACCGTCTTTGCAACGCAGATGGAAACTGAACTAGTATTAACCGAACACTATTATTACAAAGAAAATTATTTTAGTGATAGAAAATTGCTTCACGACAAGATAATATTTATGAAACATAAAAGATTTTGCAAATAAAATTAATAATGGAACAATAAGGGCGCTCTTACAAGAAGTTTTTTTTATTACAAATCACATTATATTGAATACAAATAGGTATGTATATATAAATATATAGTGACACAGATAGTACAGTGAAGCAATGATCGTCTAGTAGATGAGATTCTGGAGTGTCACACGGGGAACTCGTTGTTCTAAGGTTATGCGCCTATTAGTAATCATTTATCAATTGCTTTAATGATGAAGAGAAATTGGGAGACAAATAAATGTCAGATTACTCTCCACAAACGTCTCAAAGGTGTGGGAAGTTATAAACCTTATCATTCTGAGGAGATACCCTTGTTCTCCAGAAGTAGAGAAGTAGGTTTACGATGGTAATTAAAGAACAAAACTTTTAATTCATGCTATTGTCTACAAGTCACAATTGGAACCACATTGTGTACATCTGTACTAGACATATAAGACTGAAAATTGCAAGTATTTCTTTCTCAAATTTCCTCAAATCCCCACCTACAGAAGAGGTTTAGTTTGTAAATGTCAAAGAGATCAAGAGTAAAATATCTAAGAGGATTAAAATATTTGTTACTTGAATGACTCTAATTTTCTACAATAGGGTGTAAGTGTAGAAGACGATACGGATTAGATATAAATTAAGTTATGTATAAATGTATATGCACTGAAAAATATACAAACACCGTAGGACGCTGCTGAAATAAACGATTTAATATGCTGAGTTGCGATGTCAATAATTAATGCCATCTGGTAAATAAAAGCGTCTTGTTGAAACTGAACTTTCATTTAAATTCTAATAAGAAATCTTTATGCTTTCTGATATTGAAATATTCTGATATATTCTAAAAGGAGCATTCAATAAACCTCCTTATTGAGTATTCTTGTCGGCAAATGATCTTTTGCTGTAATAAATAATTAATGACAAACACACACATTAAATAGATTAACGACTTCCCTCGAGATCATGTTGTGTATATTTAAATACTGTTTTAATGTAAGTAAATTTAAAGATATAAATCTAGTTTAGCGAAAAACATTAAATACGATTACTTGTCTATCTTCTAATAGCAACAAGGAAACCATGGATCTACCAGAATGAAAGTGACCCTTGGAACGGAGATGTAGTAGAGAAAAGAGTAAGTGTTATCAAAGAGGTAGAATCATACTTTCTTTAGTCGGTAGGTAATTGCTACAGCCTTTTTTATGGCCCACTGCTGAGAACGGGGCGCCATTTCATAATCGGGTCGTTAACCGATTTTAATAGAAAATTTTACTAATGTACCGATGGAAATCGGGACTTTTACGTTCTTGTAAGGAAGAAAACGCGCATGGCGTATTAGTGCCACTGGCGGGCACCTATTCAATTTGTGACCGCGCTGACATTACTTAACTCCGAATATTCAGGTACCCAAGGTACACATGAATATTAAAAAATAAAACTATTACAAATACAAATTATAATTACTGTGTTTGATAAAAAAATCCTTTCATGATAAGAATCTGTTTACAAAATGCGACAACTATCAATTTAGAGGCACAAATTAGATCTCTATAAAGATTCTTTATGAAATAAATATCTTAGCAATTCAGCTAATTACTCAATTCACCGTACAAAAGGATGCCTTTTAAATTGCCGCAATTCCTTCAATTACAGATTGACGGATAACGTCCGAGATAATTTATAAACGAAGAGCGACAGACAGACATTAATCACAATGTTGGTAATGTCGCTCGGTGCAGTGATGAGATCACTTCGCGAATATAGAGCGAGCGAAAACACATGCCAATTTTTGCCCCTTTTCTTTTATTTTTTATACAAAACAATATTTAGGTCCGTACTTATGCCATATTGAAATTAATAAAATTATCACTTACTTTAATAGTAAAGGAGATCATTTTAAGAAATTCAATACATTGAGTCTATATAGGCTACGGTGAATGATGTTTCATGTATAGTAAATATTGTTATCAAAGATAAAAAAGTCTAGCGAAGTGGATCCATTTCCTTGGAGAATTTACTGGCTTGTTAAGTTTAAAAATGTATGTTTAATTTGTATATTTTGCATATAATTTTAAAAATAGGCTGTTTGATATATAATTACTATAATGAACCATATGTAGATAAGAATCACCAGATCGTAAGAGCATTGTACATGAGTTAACATTATTTTATTATATCCGTTCCATTACTTAAGCAACGGTAAAAATCTTAAGAAAACCGTCGAAACATGCTAATTCGGGGTTCTAATTTGCATATTTCATTAGTACACTTATTGTAGTAAAATACGTTGAACTTTTTTTAGAGTAACTGCAAATGATGGGAACAAGTTTTATTAACAAAGCCAAACCTATTGTCTAGATTTTATAAGAATGGATTAACATGTAGATATTTACAAACGACTCTATTCCGAAAGATGATAATTTATCTTGTAGACAGTATTCTTAAAATATTATATAAATGCATTCATTCATTGTGAATATAAAACCTTTATACCAAATATTACGTTAATAATAGTATATAATTATTTTTATGGTATAAGAATGATATTAAAACAAAGTACGGAAAACATTTAGGACAAGGTAAGTAACGCCATCTATGCTGTCATATGGTTAAGTAAAGAAAAAAACCAACTGAATTGAAGATATTCTGGTTATTATGTAAGCCAGAAGGTGTAGTTGTGTACTAGAGTATTAAATCATTATATACAAGAATTTTTGTCTTATGTAAGTATATTAAGAAATAAACTAATGATTTACATATCACACCATACCAATTGCAGATATAATGAATGCGGTAATACATTTCAATTTAAATTGTAGGAAAACCACGTCCGAAAATAGTGAGTATCTATGCGTAAACGTTGCCAAGGTAAAGTAGATACACGCGAGTTCATTCCTCGGTACGATTTCCACTGTTGTGTCAGTATGAACTCAAGTGGCTCAGTCAAGAACGTTCGTTTACCGCTTGCGTCATTCATCGCGTGCATTAGTACCTCCATCTAGCGGTCAATGTCGACACGACGTAAGCCCGTTCAAGTTCTTTAGTGTGAAAACAGATGGCGCTGGTCGTAACACAAACAAAAATGGTGCTAATGACCTTTTATCAAATATATTTCACGGTTAATGACTTAATTAAGATTTATATGATACATATTGCTGTATATAGCTTAATATTAACGAGAATTAATTGAATCTAAATATAGAATGGTGATTACGTGATTGAGTCACGTTATTCATGTAATAGCAATACTGCGTTTTTTTGAGATACTTTAGGTAGTCTGCAATATCAAAAGACTAGAATCATTATACATTCATAAAATATGTTTATGGACAATTTTATTTTCCATTGATTATCATCAGAAATAGCGATACTGCAATGCTAATTCGTACACAAGTAGATACTTACCTAGGTATCTCTTATGTCATTAATAAGAACTTACTATGATATCTGCGTAGCAATGAATATTCTTAGTACATTGCATATATCATTGTTATGCAAGATAAATTATGTGGGTGAGGGGTGTGGGTGGTCGTAGTAGGTACATCAGTAAGTATAAAATATGAGTGCTAGAATACTAATAACATTATATCCGTAATGATTTACATTTTATTAATTTAATTGTATTTACTACGTATCGACCCACCTAAAACAATCAATAACATTCAATTAAAAATGAATTAGAATTTAACGAGTTTAAAATTGGAACATTGAGTTTTTTTTAGTTTGATATGATTTTGATATTATTTAGAAAATCTTACTTTAATAGTACTTAATTTCTACAAATTCTAGTTAAAGATGATCTTTTCTACCCTATCTCTGAGATAATTCCATTTTTCATACAGTCACATTTTTCTATTTTGACCAAACTATAATTTGGTTAAATCTCCTTAAATTATAGGTATAGGAGAATATTCAAACACTTGTTAATATTATTAAAATTGTTTACAGTTTCCTTCGACGATTTATTAAGGAAATCGTCAAGGCTATACTTTATAAGAAGTTAGTGCATTGATCTCTTCTCGAAGGCAAAAAACATAGTTAAATTATGTTTTTAATTTTGAGTAACTGTGGTTACAATCGTATTGGAATACTAATTTAGTATTATTTGCGTGGATAGGTTCTAGGTTGGCCTCTGGGACTGGTTATAGATACCAAAGTGTTAAAATAACTACTTTAGATCAGAATGAATACAATAAAAGAGGAAGCAATACTGGCGTAATGGTACGACATTGGTTTCACACACGGAGCGTTCGAGGTCCGAATCCTTGGTACGTAAGGACTTCTATTTTTCCCTATGTGCATACTAAAAATTAATTATTTGTTGCATTAACGGTAAAGGAAAACATTGCAAGGAACAAGCATGCTTGGTGGATCTTCACATACTTCTTAAAGCTGTGTAAAGTCTATTAATCAGCACTTATCAGTATGGTTAGCCGAATTTGTCTATCTCTTCTCATTTGAGTGGACATCTTTGTCTAGTATTGGGACAGTGATATTGATAAGTAAATCAGATAATTGTTTAATAGACTAGACATAATCGAAGATTTAATTGTAATTTTTATTTTTAAACTAAATTATTATAATAAATTTGGTTTAGTCTTCTGGTGTAGTTAATGTATTATCTATTTACACTACAAAAAAAACATGATTTGAATTATACATGCCATTAACTTACATGCCATAATTAAATATAACCCATAACCCACAACCCATAATTAAATACGTAATAAGTGATTTAACTCTATTTTCTAAACCTAACTGAAACTGTTGATCAGGCTTCCCACGAGCGTCTGAAAATGATGTCACCGAGACTATTACTCATCGGTAAGATTACACGGCAGAGTCCTAACGGACTGTCGTGAAAATTGTGGCTGCCAATTGAAATAATGAATTGTTTACTTACATAATATAATGTTTTATGTTGAAAGTAGCAAGCGAGCGTGCAGGTCACTCGACGTTAAATAGTTTTTGCAGCCCATGGACATCCACGTCCAATTTCAAAAACAGGACTATACAATTAATCAACCCTGACGAGGTCGTAGACCTTTGAAGTAATTAAGATCACTCCAATTGTCTCAGCTGTATTGGATCATTGCATTATACCTATGAGGTCAATTCACAATGCAAGGCGCGTCTGTAAATTTAAAGATAGAGCTTTACTTCGACCTAATGTACCTTATAAAAGTTGGGATGGCTACGGTTGTGGACTAAATTGCAAACGCTTAAAAAAAACGCTGCAATATTAGGTTGCCTGCGTACTTAATCGCAACTTCATACACACAAACACACACGCGCCATGTATACACACACACAAATATATAAATAGCGTAAATACTCACATATGAGGAGACTATTTTAGTCTTCAGGAGCAACAACACATCTAGGATTGTTTTAGTAGGACTTCTGTTTTATGTATTTGGAGTTAGTTACAGATTCTTGGGCTGCAGCGACTGCTCACATCAAATAGCCTGCTACCCTTTTGCTAATCTTCTCATGTGTAGATAAGTTTGCATGACATAAAGGTATATATAAAACAAAAAAAAACTTTATCCAAAGTACGACCATGCTTGTTACAATTAAAATAAGTCTAAATGCTCCGCTAAGTGAGTTACATAAAGAAAAAATAAAAATAATCTATTACGTAATATACTGGGAAATCGCAATTTGATTAGGTCGTGACTGGTTAGAATTAGCGGGGTTGTGTCTTGTTTAAACACGAGGGCGGGCGCGGCTAACCGCGACACTTTCTAATGCAATTCCCTTTCTGCTTGCGGCTAGCAAACTAGGACTTAGATGTGCTTGTAGAAACTAATTTTTATTCACTGTTTAGTAATTACTAAGAGCCGCCTCTTCTCCAAAATGAAACACCTTACGAGTCACTAGTTTGTTCACGTTCAAAAAGAGTTCTGTAAAGAATTTAATTTGAATAAAAATATTTTGATTATGATTTTTTATTTTGATAAGTTTCTAAGTATACTTCTTAAAAACGAACGCTTTGAATTAGTGTTAACTGGTTTAATAAGCAAAAACTATATTTTTGAATGTTATGGACACAGTTCACGAGCATGCAGTTCACTTGTTATTAAATGGTGAGTACTACATATAGACGTCTGTAACAAACTCAAGTAATTCTAATATTAGCATTTCTCAACAGTTTCCCCAGCCACCGTTGTTTCGCCGTGACCACGAGCCACGCTGCTTCGAAATATCGGCAATCAAAAATAAAAAATGGTCAATCGTGAGTACCCGGTACATAGCATCAGCGATAATATTAGGTTGAAATCAATTCAAGTAAGATTGAATTTTTATCTAAAGTCTAGAAAATGTGTAGCTATCCTAAAGGACTAAGATAGAACTTAAAAAAGACAAAGAAACTGCGTTACCAAATTATGTTGCTGCTGCAAAGCATAAATAGGTGTAATGATGATATTGGTGTAAACTTTATTCAACTATGAATTCTACCCGAAATTCTTAAGTACATACATAAATTTAAAATCTTTTTATACATTTATTCTTTTTGTACCTTCCTAACTGCCGGAACGATTTTAAACATTTTTTTATACAGAAATATGGAAACGTGCTATAAGAATTCATTCATGCTATGAGAATTCTGTATATATAATGACGGACTCATAAACATCATGCATCAAACTTTATATTTGAAGATTGCAAAATTTAGATTAAAATTAATGAAAATTACAAGACTTGCAGTAAAACATATAATTATTGCCGGGAATAACTTATGTGCATAGTCTCAAAATCGTCTGTTATTGACATTAATTCGTATAAGTCAATGTTTAATAACATCGATGCAGTTTATGAGTCCGTCATTGTAGTTACATATATAAATACTTACGTTAACCACTTACCGTTTACCTCCGTATCTAAGTACGCGGAGTAAATAAAACGTATTAAAGTTGATGTTTGCTTACCTGAAACAAGATTAAAACATTTTATTAGGTTATATGTTAAATTATAATATATTTATAAATATAATATAGTTATATATTATATTTATAAAGGTGGTAGAGCCGTTAGAGCTCGCCCGGGGCAGCACCACCGCCACCCTCATAACCCACCGTAAAGCAAC